>ML372597.1:0-74101 GCA_005239525.1 Nicotiana knightiana | reverse complement strand
GATAATGTCCTTGCATGCATATGATCCTAAGCTAGGTAAGGGGGAATCTTCCACTAAAAAGGGTCCCATGGTACTATAACGAATTTGTAATGTTAAGTATGATACTCAAGTGAGATAGGACTATGAACGGACTCCTAACTACGGTATAATTGTGCTACATTGTTATATAGATTGAAAAAGCTAAACGGTTCCGGAACATGTCATAGGAATTAGGGAAAGACCCATTCAAGGTATGTATGGCTAACTCTATTCTTCTTAGAATCGAATCATTGGCGTCTGAATAAGCTAAACGGTTCCAACGTCCCTTTTGCTTGCAGACACTGCATTTCATGCCCGCAGGTCTCGATAAACAGGTTGAGAGTCCTCCAAGTACGCTATCAGCTCAGTGGAATGTGTTGGTGCGCTCCATTTTCTCCAGAGTTGCTTATTTGGTCAGTATGATTTGGACATGTATTGTTTAGTATGGTGAGGCCTTGTCCCAATCTTTATGGTATTTATATACTCTTAGAGGCTTGTAGACATATGTCATGTACATGAAAGATTATGTGTCCTTGTCGGTCTATGTTCAGTATAGGAATGATCATTTTGCTCTTATAGGCCCGTACATCATATGTATAAGTTTTTATTACATGTTGGGTCGTCCTATGTCGAGTATTCCCTTATATTTTGTTCTAGTTATCTCACGGCAACCTTTCCATCTCATTTACCTATAATAGTATGATACAAAAAGATACGTTACATTGGTGCTCGATTAAGTATATTACCAATGCCCATCGCGGCCCATCGATTTGGGTCATGACAAAAGTGGTATAGCATTCTTACGACCCAAACCGCTGGGTCGCGACGGGCACCCCTAGCACTTCTATGAATAGAGTCATTTATGAAAGTTGTGCATTTGCTCATTTCGTTTGTATCGTATGGATCATGCCAAAAGGAAAGAAGGGATAGCCTTAACATACCTAACACGATTCTCTTGACAATCCCTCTAACACACGTCTTTCTTTAAGCCCATGAAGGTCAATGTTATTCAAAGGCATACTGGAGACAAATTCTTTCTTTAACTTTAGGTCATTCATGTTGTATTTGAAAAGGTCCAAACATTCACTTTACAATCTATATAATTATAAAAGCATGAATACAATGTCGGTTTATAAAACTAATCTTATAATATTAAGCATAATAACTCATAATAAAAGGACATAACCGGGATTTTATATATTAGCCTTATAATCCTATTTGTTTTATGACATAATACTACATGTTAGGAATTCTACATGACTACCTTTGGGATTCCTTTTAATCCAATTTCTTTGGGTATTTTTTCATATAAAATTAAACAAGTAAATATTTTTAGTCATGCAATCCTATTAATTTTAGGATATACTTCTTAAAAATTCCTATTACTAATTTAATTTTAGAATGTATTATTATGTCCTATTACTAATTTAATTTGAGAATGTATTATATTGTCTAAATTCATTTGAAAAAAGAAGAGCCTATATTATTATAAAATCATAAATACAATATTAATATATCTAAATAACCCTAAATGTTAAGCGGAAGAACTCATAGGGAGATGAAATAACTGTAATAACCTATTTTTGGACTACAATACCTTCTACGCTAACTTTTAATATTGAAAATTTTAAAATTAAAAAAAATTTGTCTATTAAATTCTTATTAAATTATGTTGGAAGGTTTGATAAAATTAATTTAATAAGAATCCTCGGTATTGGCAATGCATTATCACTCTATAATGTCCAATGCTAAGAAAAATAAAAGTAATATTAAATGAATTGCATAAAAAGTTGAAATTGAGAAAAAGATACCACCACGTTAATATATTTTTATTTTATATTTAAATTATATTCCTACTCAAATAATATTTGATTATCAATTTTTCGTGTAATATTAAAAAATAGCCAATTATTAAACAACAAAAAAGAAAATATTTAAGAATAAAAATGTGTTAGAAGGACAGAAAAAATGGTTGGTAAGAGTCAATACTACTAATGATTCTACAAACGTAACGATCTGAAAGTGAAATGTCATATCAATCGTTTACTATTTGAAAATAAAATTTATGGTGGATAAAATTATAAATAAGATTAAACATTCAAAACTGGAGACGAACTAATATTAGATTTGAATCAACATAAAATAAATTATTTTGTATGTTAAAACAAAATATTTTTATCTTTTAATTAATTATTTAGCAAGAGAATCTAATTCAGTTAGTTTTTAAATTTATCATACGAGTAAAATTCTTATTCAATTAAACAATAATAATCGTAGGATACATAAATTTATTCCATAAAAAGAGCGTCAAAACAAAAAGTAAAAAGGATGTTATATTATTAAGAATCAAAATGCTATACAAATGTCTGAAGAAGCACAATCAAAGCTAAATCCTAATCAAGAACAAGCTTTCAAGACTATATTATAAAGATTTGACTCTGGTATAATAGGATTATTCTTTGCAAATGCCTCCGGTGGAATCAAAATAATATTTATATGTCATGCATTACTTGCAAATATCATATTAAGATGCATGACACTATTAGAAATAATAGAAAGTGGTGTACCAACAATAATTTTATTGTGAGGCCACCGACTTTAGATTTGATATACATCTTCAAACAACTTAAATAACCATCACAAATATATCAAAATAGAGCAATGATGCCAAATTTATTGTAATGACCCAACCGGTCGTTCCGAGGGTTTAACCCTATTTTTCCCATTTCTTCTTCATTCTTGTTTGGTTTAGCTATTTAGTGTTGCGTTGGGTTGATTGGTACGGTTTCAGATTGATTGTGGTGAGAAATGAGACATTTAGTCTCTTTGATTGGTGATGTAGTTGGAAAAGTCAACTGGAAGTTGACTTGTAGGTAAATGATCTCGGAATGGAGGTTTTGTGGCTCGGATAGCTTCATTAGGTGATTTGGGATTTAGGAGTGTGATCGGAATGTCATTCAGAGGTCCAGAGTAGAATTAGGCTTGAATTGGCGATATTGGATTTTCGACGATTTCCTGTCGGCAGTGGAAAATTATCTATCGGGTACGGAATGGAATTCTAGAAGTTGGATCAGGTCCGTAGTGTCGTTTAGGATGTGTGTGCAAATTTTCAGGTCATTCGGACGTGGTTTGGGTGGTTTCGGCTCCGTTGGCGGATTTCAAAAGTTTAGAATTCTTTAGGTTGGAATGTGGATTTGATTTGGAGTTTTGATGTTATTTTTAGCATTCCGAGGGTTCGACTAGGTTAGTATATTGATATATGACTTGTTGGTACTTTTGGTTGAGGCCCGAGGGGCTTGGGATTTATTTCTGATGAATTCGGGAGGTTGGAAGTTGGGGAAAAAAATTACAGCAAAAGGGTGCTGGCGAACGCCTTCTGGTGTGGCCGCACCTGCGGACGGGGAGCCGCAGGTGCAAAGGCACAGGTGTGGAACACCTTGCGCAGATGCGGAAATGAAAACCTGGCTTGGGAGCACAGGTGCCGAAGTTGGGTCGCACCTGCGGGACCGCAGGTGCGTGTTGAGGACCGAATATGCAGAATTTTGGTGTTAAGTGAGTTTCCACACCTGCGAGGAATTTTCCGTAGGTACGGCGCCGCAGGTGCGGGATTGCTGGGCAGAACATATAAATAGTAGCCTTCGCGAATTTTGGCTTATTTTATCAAAATCTTCACATGGGTTGGAGCTTGTGGGAGCGATTTGAAGAGGGAAATCAATTGAACTTCGTGGAGGTAAGATTTTTGGACCTAAACCTTATTTCTGTGGTGTTATTTGACTGATTAGAGGTGAAATATATGGAAATTTATGACTAAATTAGGGGGTTTTAGGGCTTGAGAATTTGGGACTTAAACTAAGGAATTGAGAGGTCGTTTGTGGTTGGATTTTGATGTAATTGGTATGTATGAACTCGTGAGAACGTAAAGATTCTAGTTTTGTGATTTTTATCGGAATCCGAGACGTGGGCCCGAGGGTCGGGTTTGGCCAATTTCGGATTATTGATTTAAATTGATATTTTCGAGTGGGCTTTGTCCTTTTTTAGCATATTTTGATGATATGAATCTGTTCTGAATAGATTCGAAGAGCGTTGAGGCCAAGTCGAGAGGCAAAGGCATCGCGGAGTAGTTTTCTTCGCATTTGAGGTATGTAAAGAACGTAAATCTTGACCTGAGGGTATGAAACCCCAGTATTTCATATTCTTTTAATAAATGAGGTGACACACATGCTAGGTGACGGGCGTGTGGGCGTGCACCGGTAAGGATTTTGGTTTGGTCCGTCCTATAGCGACTATTAAGCCGCGTATTTGATTTGAAATAACGTGGTACTCCATTTTTTTTAGAGATTTACACTATATTTGGGTTGTATGCCATGTTTGGGGCCTTGTTCGACCTGTTTGGACCCTCAGGGGCGTTTTACTACAATTTCTCACACTGTTTTTGATAGAAAATATGATCTCAGTCATGATTTATACTTGTTATTTTTATTCCTATTTATCACCCTGTTTTCAAACAAATGAAAAAATGTTTTAAGCTGAGTCCCTGTAATTGTGATGAAATGCCCGAGTGGCTTGTGAGGGTGATGACTGAACGAGGCCTTGAGCCGGATTTGTGAGGATAGTGATGGATCGGGCTGCACGCCGCAGCGTTATATACATATATATTGGGTCAGGTTGCACGTCGCAGCGATATATATTGTATCGGCCTGCACGCCGCAGCGTTATATACATTGGATCGGGTTGCATGCCACATCGATATAGCACTTGGGCTGAAGGAGCCCCTCCGGAGTTTGTACACCCGTGGTGAGCGTAGTCGACTATTTATAGATCGGGCTGCACGCCACAACGTTATATATATGGATTGGGCTGCATGCCGCAACAGTTATTATATGATACCTATTGAGCGTGAGTGCTGAGTATGAGTGCTGATTGACGAGAGATGAGTCACAAATGACTGAGAGGCTTGCCCGAGAGGCTTTATTTGTGAGTGAAACTGTGCCCGGGGGGCTTATTTTCTATGAAACTACTGTTTTCACTCTTCCTTGTATTTCTGTCTCTAAACGATAAATGTTGAATAAATGCTCATGAGATTTAAAGGGAGAAAAATAGAGTTTATGAAACTTTCAAAACGTAGATTTCCTGACTTGTTTTAGTCTTTTCCACTGATATTTCTTACATGATCTTTACATGACTTTAATGCTCGTCATTGCACTCGTGTCCTTATTTATATTTGTTACTTACTGAGTTGGTGTACTCACGTTACTCCCTACACTTTGTGTGCAGATCCAGGTGCCTGGATCAAGTGAGACTTGGTTGTTCGCAGCCCCACCCTTCTCCCTCTCATTTTTGTTGCATATTTACATTTTCCTAGACTTGATGTATTAAAGAAATACCGTGTCAGATTCTATGTTTTATTTAGCGCTCATGACCGTTGACTCCGGGTTTTGGGGATCTTTGTTCAGATATTTCCTTTGATTATCCGTAAATTTAGAAATACTAAACGTGCAAGATTTTAGATTCATTGCATTGTTGTTTTAAATGGGAAGTTTCTTGTTTGATGTTCAGTAAATTGGCTAGCCAAGTATTACAATAGGCGCCATCATGACCAGTGTAGATTTGGGGTCGTGAAATTTATAAGGAAATCAAAATTGATAATATGGAGTGCAACACTTATGGCTAACTCTAAATGATTGAAGTAATTGCCTGAAGTTCTAGAGATATATTGGATATTAATGAATGGTTTGGTGGAAAATTAATGGTCTGGGAGTTGATTTCTATTAACTCTTACCAGTAGTTCCAAACTCGACAAAAGCAGAGAATGTAAAAGTTATCTTGCCAAAGTTGTACTTCTGGCTTCAAATGAAAAAGATTCAACTAACAAGAATTATAAAGTAAGAAAAGATCATATATTTTGTGTCTTCTTGCTTCGTGTGAAGGAAGAAGAGCATCCATTGATGATTTGGTTCTTCCTGAACACTTGGTTATCAATCCCAATGGTAATAGTAGTGCATTTAATAAGAGAACATGTAACGACCCGACCGGTGGTTTTGAGCTCTAGCGCGTCGTTTAGCAGTTTGAGGCCGTGAGTAGATTCGTTTCAGGTATTATGACCTGTGGGCGTGGGCAGAATTGAATTTCGGGAAGTTTAGAGTTAATTTGAAAAGAAAATTCTCAATTCTGAATCAGGATTTGAAGGTTCCTGCAGGTTCGTATGATGATTTCGGACTTGGACGTATGTCCGGATCGGGTTTTGAATAACCTGGGAGCGTTTCGGCGTATATTATAGAAGATAGCATTTTAGAAGAATTTCATAAATTTGGGTTGTAAGGCATTTTAGTGTTATTGATGTCTGTTTAGGATTCTGAGCCTAGGAATAGCTCTATATGGCGGTTTTGGAGTTGGGAGCATGATCGGAAGTGAATTTGGATGTCCGTAAGTCATTTTGAAGTCAGTTGGCTAAAGATAGAAGTTTGAAGGTTTTTGAGAAATCCGACCGGAAGTGGAAATTTTGATATCGAGGTCGGAATGAGATTCCGGAAGTTGGAGCAGGTCCGTAATGTCGAATATGACTTGTGTGCAAAAGTTGAGGTCAATCGGACGTGATTTGATAGGTTTCTGCATCGGATGTAGAAGTTTGAAATTTTTAAGTTCATAAAGTTTGAATTTTAGTGCGATTTGTGATTTCGGCGTTGTTTGATGTGATTTGAAGCATCGAGCAAGTTCGTGGGATGTTATGGGACTGAGTCGTGTGATTTGGACAGGGTCCCAGGGGCCTCGGGTGTGTTTCGGGGTGAATCTGGTGTGCAATGCTGTAACGACCCAGCCGGTTGTTCCGATAATTTAGCTTCGTTTCCCCTGTTTCTGCTTCATTTATGTGTGTTGGGTCGGTTAGTTCGGGTTCAGAGTGGTCATGATGAGAATTTAGGCGTTTGGTCCCTCAAGGTAGCCTAATAGTTGAGAAAGTCAACTGAGAGTTGACTTATTGGTGAACGACCTCGGAGTGCGGATTTTATGGCTCGGATAGCTTCATTAGTTATTTGAGACTTAGGAGTGCGTTCAAAATATTTTTGTGATGTCCGGAGTAGAATTAGGCTTGAATTGGCGAAAGTTAGTTTTTGGGTATCTCCGGTCGGTAATGGAAAATAAGCTATCGGGGTCGTAATGGAATTCCGGAAGTTGGAACAGGACCGTAATGTCATTTTGGATATGTCTGCATAATTTCAGGTCAATCGGAGGTATTTTGGTTGGTTTCGGCGAACTTGGCGAAATTTAGAAGTTTCAAAGTTCATAGGCTTGAATTTTATGTGATTTTAGTGTTGTTGAATTTTTTATGGTGTTTCGAAGGCTCGACTAAGTTTGAATGATGTTATGGGATATGTTGGTATGTTTGGTTGAGGTCGCGAGGGCCTCAGGTGTGTTTCAGATGGTTAACGGACCAACTTTTGGCTTGAAAACTGGGCAGATTTTTGCTGGTGTGAGTTTCTGGTTTCTTTCTACGCGATCGCGAGAGGGAGTTTGCGATCGCGTAGACCTAGCTGGGGAAGGCATGATATTTTTTATATGCGATCGTGCGGTGGAGGTCGCGATCACGTGAGTACGGGGTTGTTGGGCAGTGCGATCGCGTGGTGTTGTTTGCGTTCGCGTGGAGTTAAAGGGGCGCGTGAGTGGGCTGAGCCGTTGTTCTTCGCGATCGCGTAGAGTGGTTTGCGATCGCGTGGGTTTATGTCATTGTCCATCGTGATCGCGTGTGGATGTCTGCGATCGCGTAGGGTAATTCGATGGGGCAGCATATATGTTCTTCGCGATCGCGTGGGAGCTTCCGCAATCGCAGAGAAGAAAAGGCCTGGGCAGTCAGTTTTAAGTTCTATTTCGGGGGTTTTTGGCCATAACTTGTTTTTCCATTTGAGAGCTCGGTAGAAGGACATTTTGGACGAGCTTTTTAGTAGGGTTCTTGTGGTAAGTATTCTTCAACCATATTTGGTTCAATATCATGAATTTGTCTTGATTTTCGCCATGCAATTTGAGGAATTAAACCAAAAATTGGGGAAGAAGGGTGCATGGGAATGGGATTTTTCTTTTGAGGATTTGAGTAGGCAATTGTGGTCCGATTTTAGTGTTCTTTGTATGTACGGTCTCGTGGGAGGACGAGGATTCTAATGATGTAAAAATTATTGATTTTCGAGGCGTGGGCCCGGGGTTCGGGTTTGGCCAAATTTCGAGATTCTTGTATAAATTGATAATTTTCGATTCGGTTATGCTCCTTGAGTATATATTAATGATGTTAAACTTATTTCGGCTAGATTCGGAGAAATCAGGAGCCAATTTTAGGGTCAATAGTATAGAGGACTAGTGTTGTGGCCCGGTAGAGGTAAGTAATGGTTATAAATCTCGCCCTCAGGGTATGGAACCCCAGACTACATATTTCTCACTGATTTTAGAGAGGCGCACATGTCGGATGAAGAGTATGTGGCGCGTATTGGTTTTTGGATTGGACTAGGTCCTCTCCGCGGCAACTAATGAGTTGCATATTTTACTCAAAAAAAATCATATTCTATAGATTGTTGAAATATTTGCGCTATAAGCCGTGTTTCGAGCCTCGTGCCGATCTGTTTAGACCCCTTGGGGGATTTTTACGGTTGTTTTTCCTCAGTATGTATTGATGATTTCACTCTGCTGCATTGTGCACACTGTTTTCAAAACTCAGCATTATTTACACCACTTTGAGATTTAAACTGATGTTTTGGGTCGAGTACCCTGTTATACTGTTTCGCCCGAGGGGCCATTTGAGTGGTTTTGCTGAGTGTGGCCGAGGGCCAATGTTGTGAGGATGTTATGATATGAGAGAGGTCGAGTGCCTGAGAGTGATTGATGCCATTATTTGGCTTTTTTATAGTGCTTGGGCTGTAGGAACCCCTTTGGAGTCTGTACACACCTGAGCGCACCGAGTGCCGAATGGCGAGTGATTGGGAGGCATGAGTGACTGTGAGATGCTGAGTGACTGTGTGGCATGGCCGAGGGGCTGATTATGATACATGTTTTGCCCGAGGGGCTACTGATGATTTTCCTACTTTCACTCTGAGTTATGAAATATGTTTTGCCCAAGGGGCTACTGATGATTTTACTACTTCACTCTGAGTTATGTAATATGTTTTTCCCAAGGGGCTACTGATGATTTACTTCTCTCACTCTGAGCTTATGAAATAGATTTGCCTGAGGGGCCTCTATGTGATTCATTTCATTTTTATACTAAACCTTTCGGTTGAAGTTGTTGAAAAATATACATTCTTTAAAGGATTTTTCTGAAGATGATTTTATGGCATGATGATTTCACATATCAATGTTATACTGTTGGAAAGAAAGTCTGTGCCTCTTGTGATTTGATGACATTGATTTTATGTGTTTCTTGCTTCTCAGACTTGATTTATTTTCATTACTACTGAGTTGGTGTACTCACATTACTCCCTGCATCTTGTATGCAGATTCAGGTGTTAGGGCAGGGTGAGATGGCTATCTTTTCCATAGATTCTTGGAGGTTTGCAAGGTGGCTGCATGCGTCTGCAGTCCTGCTCCCTCTCTTGTTTAATATTATAGAATTTATTTTCGTTGAGTGGTATATTTATGTGATGCTCATGACCAGTGACTCTGGGTTCTCGGGGGTTGTATTTGTTATTCAGTATAGATTTAACTGTTTTTATAAATGTTTAAAGTAACTTTTATGGGTAATCGGTATAGTAAAGATATAAATGAAAGTTTATTGTGATTTGAGTGAAGTTTTGGCCGGCTTAGTTCCACGATAGGAGCCATCACGACTGGTTAGGATTTGGGGTCGTGACAGATTGGTATCATAGCGCTACGTTACATAGGACTCAACGGTCATGAGCAGGTTTAGTAGAGTCTTGCGGATTGGTATGGAGACGTCTGTACTTATCTTTGAGAGGCTGCGGAACCCTTAGGAAAAATCTCACATTTTTTTTATTCTTGTCGAGCGAATCCATTGTATTCAGCCAAGAGCGTAACTCTTGAATTCCTTCCATGTATTTTTCGCGTGCTTGAGAGGACCTAGTATCAGCTGTGCATCGGCGACTTGTGACTTCCATGGATGAGATGTGATTTTGGCATGTTGGTAATGGGCCAATCTGGAGGACTTGAGACCGGATTCATTCTGTGGCTTTATTGCTATGATTTTTGTTGTGTGGGCACGTGTAATTTGGGGACTTGAGGCCGGATTCATTTTGTGTTCTTATTGATGAGAATTTGTGACTAGATGCTTATGTGGTGGGTGTGATTTGATGGTTAGATGTGTTCAGGTTGTGAATTGTGTCGAAAGGATTGGCTGGTGATGTGTTAAGATTTATTGAGTGTTTGATTTCTGTCTCGATTTGGTATGTGGCCTTGAGTTGTGAATATGTTGGAAGACCTATCATGTTGTGTAGTTGTGGAGTGAAGCGGATTTCTCTGTTGGGTTATTAGTTCCTGGCGATGTCTTCTGAGTTGATCGTTTGCCCCAATAACGTTCATGTATTTGATTGACGGTGTATTCCAGCCGTATTAGCGCTCCTTGTTATCGTATTCATTGATGGTGTAATGGTATATTCGCGTAGCCTGGAGTAGCATACTCAGTATCTGAGGATGGCATTATAAGGATTCAGGGAGGAAAGGCTCTATGCCAATTCTCCGAGAATGAAGTTTGGCTCGGTTTAGTAGCATTATTGCGACACGTGGTGTCCAGTGAGGGTATCCATGTGGTCAGTCATGTGTGGGTAGAGCTTCCAGAAGCTCGATATTTCAGTGACCGTCGATCCAGTGTTAGTTCTGCCATCAGCTTCAGGTTTTTACCGCATAATGTGGTGCCTTGAGGGTAGGCGTTGGTTGTTTTTAGATGCAGGAAGGTGTAGTGATTGCGTGATGGTTCTGGTCTTCAGAAGTGTATGAAGAGGTAGAAATTGAGGCTAAGCAAGCAAGGGTACCTCCTGCGGGTTGTCCCAGGGCGTGTGGTCCCTATGTTGTAATTGGAGTTTAGATCGCTTGTGGAAGTTGGCGTGACTATTGCAATGATGGATGCGAGATTGGCAGATGATTTGAGTGTTAGATGGGTTGGGTCATATAAGCTTATGAAGAATTTAGTTGAATCCCACCACAACATGGTGGCAGTGTTAATGTGTGGGCATAGTCTTGTTTGTCTTGATCCTTGGCTTTGGGCCAAGTGGGGGAGTTCGTTATTGATAAGTTGATTACACGATTATGTGTGGTATTGGTTTCAGTTCGAGGTATGGTGGTAAATCAGTTATGACATGCATGTACGGGGTCTGGGAATGTCACGAGTAATGGAAATTTCTTCGATATAGGTTGTAATGTACTATGCTGGGTAATTGGGTTCTATTGAATGATTTAGTGGAAATTGTAAAAGGTGTAGTGTGTGCAGTGTATGAATTTGCTTGCGCCTTCAAGTGAGTGGATTATTTTCTTAGTATGTTAGTGTGCAAACGGGTCAGGTCGATTCTGTCTAATTGGTCAGTGTGATTGAGATTTGCGTTAGAGGATGTCAAGACTTGTGGTATTATACATATCGGTATCAGGAAGGTGAAGGTAATGGCTTTAGATTTGCCAAAGTCTCTTCAGGGTATGTTTTTCTAATATGGTGCATTTGGGGATAATTGAGGGGTATTCAGTCTCTTATGACAAATAGACGGTATGGTTTTGTGCTTGGGTCGCGTGTGGTGAGTCTGGGTTGCAAATTTGTGGTATTACGGAAGGAAGAAGAATCAATTTGAAGGTAAGTCAGGAGAAACTTGGGTAAATAGGGTAACTTGGTAGTAGGTCAGATCGGCATGCTAAGGGATACGATTAGTTCTTTGGGGTGTTCATAAGGTGACGAGTTTTTCAGGTGTTTCTTAGCAGTGCTCTTGGATTTTTGGTGGTCTGCGTAGTTGGTTGAGTTAGAAGATTTCAGTCCTGATGGTTTGGCGTTGTGCAAATGGGATTTCGGATATGTTCCTGGTGTTTTCTACCGCGGTTAAGGGTGCATAATTTCTTATGGCGTGTAGTGAATTTGTTTCTAAATGGAATCCAATGGAAGTTCTTGTCTATTTGTGTGTGTAGTCGCTTGTGGCTCAGAAGGGACCATGGAGTTCCCATTTTTTTTTTTCCTAGTTTGGCATGGAGTGTGCGGTATATTGGGTGGAGTTGAGATTTGCATATGTGAGGTCACAGTTTGATTCTGGAAGGCAGGTCAAAGGTCTTAGGCAACATGGGCAATTTCAGACGACTACGTATATGATATCACTAATTTGCGCGACTTGATGAGGGTATATATTTCAGAAAGAGCAATGTGGTTGAGTTAAGGGTACTTCATTGGTATCGTGGCGCCCTATTATTGGATCGACTGTTGATATTCAAGGTTGCTTGGTGAACGGAAGAATTATAGGAGTATCCCCGTGGAATGAGTGAGTATTGGGATGTGTTATGTATTCGAGCGGTGGAGTTGTGATCAGATATGGTAATCCGTATGTTTCATGGGTTGCGAGACTGAGAGTTCCCATAACATGATATTTTGTGGAAGTGAAATGTGAAGAAGCGAGATGAGCTAGTCGGGTGTTAGTATGTACAATGATTCTGTCATTATGAACTTTTCGGCAAGTTATCTATTTGTTGTGGGTGATCAAAGTTAATTTAGGGTCACTGGTAGGCTAATGTGGGTGTGTGTTCTGCACCGGGTCAGAATTGTTGGCTCCGAATTTCTATTATTGAGGAAGGTACCATTCTATTATGATTGAGTATACTCATGTTCTGGAGTGGTCTATGAGTTACCCTTCGGTGTTGCAAGGAGTGGTGATTATTGGTTATATGCACATATCGTGCGGTTCTAGTTGGGCTTATTAGCTAGATTTGAGTAAGGTAAGTAATTTAGGTATTGCAGGGTTGAGACGTGGGGTTATAAACCTTCTATTTCGGGTGGCATGGTATCGTCCAGTTTCCCGGGTGGTTATGGCAATGCATTTTGTGTACTTGATGTTGAATTTCGAATGGTTATTGATTTTTGGGTAAGTTGTCGTGCAGTGTAGCGGAGTTGTGTAGGGGTATGACCATTTGGTATTGGATACATGTGTTTCGATTTTGCGGCATATGTCAGGCTGTTAGTATGGTATGGTGACGGCAATTGTTAATGACAGAATGGTCCTCTCGTGCGGATCTTTTATACAATTTGATTACATTGGAAAGTTGCTGATAAGTGCGCAAGTTGCACAGGTTTTGGCTTCGAATTGTATCGAAGTGTCGAATGGTTAGTGTCATGTTATCAAGGTGGTTGTGATGGATGAGAGGAGGTCATTGGACCTAGAATGAATATTTTTGGAATTCTCTTCAGCATAGTTGGAAGGATAAATTTCGGGAGCCGGCTTCGAAATATTCTATAATACCTGCTTGGGAAGGGGGAGTTTCATGTCTGGTTGATCGGACGAATGGTTGTCAGTTCTACGTGCTTCTTTCATCACCGACAGTATAGGTGGTGTACCGGTATTGGGTTGTTCTGAGCAGTTATTGTGGTTAAAGAGTTATTGCTATAAGTGGTTGAGTCACGTGGTGTATTATGTGATTTCATCTGGGGTACGTATGTGGGTTGATTCAGCATGTTCCGACCTTGTTCAGTTTACAGTTATGGAAATTTTGATCTTGTATATTATTTCAGAAGTGGGAATTTGGTTCTAAGGTTTATGGGCCAGGAACACAATTTTGAAATTTCAACGGTATTGTGCTATTGAAACTATATGGGATAGGGTGACGTGGTATCACCCTCGGTTATGTGCATGGTAAGCTACGTAGCTGTTTGATAATGTTGGGGAACAACTCTTGGCACGTTCGAGGACGAATATATGTTTAAGTGAGGGAGGATGTAACGACCCGGCCGGTCGTTCCGAGAATTTAGCCCCGTTTCCCCTGTTTCTACTTCATTTTATGTGGTTCAACTTCATTTAAGTGTGTTGGGTCGGTTGGTTCGGGTTCAGAGTGGTCATGATGAAAATTTAGGCGTTTGGTCTCTCAAGGTAGCCTAATAGTTGAGAAAGTCAACTGAGAGTTGACTTATCGGTGAACGACCTCGGAATGCATATTTTATGGCTTAAATAGCTTTATTAGGTGATTTGAGACTTAGGAGTGTGTTCAGAATATTTTTGTGATGTCCGGAGTAGAATTAGGCTTGAATTATGAAAGTTAGGATTTGGCGATCTCTGGTCGGCAGTGTGGAAAATAGGCTATCGGGGTCGGAACGGAATTCTGAAAGTTGGAACAGGTCTGTAATGTCATTTTGGATATGACTGCATAATTTCAGATCGATCGGAGGTGTTTTGGTTGGTTTCGGGAAAGTTGGCGAAATTTGGAAGTTTCAACGTTCATAGTCTTGAATTTGATGCGATATTAGTGTTGCTGCATTTTTATGGTGTTTCGAAGGCTCGACTAAGTTTGAATGATGTTATGGGATATTTTGGTGTTTGGTTGAGGTCGCGAGGGCCTAGGGTGTGTTTCGGATGGTTAACGGACCAACTTTTGGCTTGAAAACTGGGCAAATTTTTGCTGGTGTGAGTTTCTGGTTTCTTTCAACGCGATCGTGGGAGGGAGTTTGCGATCGCGTTGACCTAGTTGGGGAAGGCATGCTTTATTTTATATGCGATCTCGCGGTGGAGGTCGCGATCACGTGAGTACGAGGTTGTTGGGCAGTGCAATCACGTGACTAGATGCCTATGTAGTGGGTGTGATTTGATGGTTAGATGTGTTCAGATTGTGAATTATGTCGAAAGGGTTGGCTGGTGATGTGGTAAGATTTATTGAGTGTTTGATTTCTGTCTCGATTTGGTATGTGGCCTTGAGTTGTGAATATGTTGGAAGACCTATCATGTTGTGTAATTGTGGAGTGAAGCGGATTTCTCTGTTGGGTTATGAGTTCCTGGCGATGTCTTCTACGTTGATCGTTTGCCCCAATAACATTCATGTATTTGATTGATGGTGTATTCCCGCTGTATTAGCACTCCTTGTTATTGTATTCATTGATGGAGTCCTGGAATATTCGTGTAGCCGGGAGTAGCATACTCAGTATCTGAGGATGGCATTATAAGGATTCAGGGAGGAAAAGGCTCTATGCCAATTCTCCGAATGTGAATTTTTACTCGGTTCAGTAGCATTCTTGGGACACATGGTGTCCAGTGAGGGTGTCCATGTTGTCAGTCATGTGTGGGTAGAGCTTCCAGAAGCTCGAGATTTCTGTGACCGCCGCTCCAGTGTTAGTTTTGCCATCAGCTTCAGGTTTTTATCGCATAATGTGGTGCCTCGAGGGTAGGCGTTGGTTGTGTTTACATGCAGGAAGGTGTAGTGATTGTGTGATAGTTCTAGTCTTCAGAAGTGTATGAAGAGGTAGAAATTGAGGCTAAGCGAGAAGGGGTACCTCCTGCGGGTTGTCCCAGGGTGTGTGGTCCCTATGTTGTAAGTGGAGTTTAGATCGCTTGTGGAAGTTGGCGTGACTATTGCAATGATGGAGCGAGATTGGCAATTGATTTGAGTGTTAGATGGTTTGGGTCATATAAACTTACGAAGAATTTAGTTGAATCCCACCACAGCATGGTGGCAGTGTTAATATGTGGGCATAGTCTTGTTTGTCTTGATCCTTGGCTTTGGGCCAAGTGGGGGAGTTCGTTATTGATAAGTTGATTACACGATTATGTGTGGTACTGGTTTCAGTTCGAGGTATGGTGGTAAATTAGTTATGACTTGAAGGTACGGGGTCTGGGAATGTCACGAGTAATGGAAATTTCTTCGATATAGGTTGTAATGTACTATGTTGGGTAATTGGGTTCTATTTAATGATTTAGTGGAAATTGTAAAAGGTGTAGTGTGTGCAGTGTATGAATTTGCTTGCGCCTTCAAATGAGTGGATTACTTTCCTAGTATGTTAATGTGCAAATGGGTCAGGTCGATTCTATCTAATTGGTCAGTGTGATTGAGATTTATGTTATAGGATGTCAAGACTTGTGGTATTATACATATCGGTATCAGGAAGGTGAAGGTAATGGCTTTAGATTCGCAGAAGTCTCTTCAGGGTAAGTTTTTCTAATGTTGTGCATTTGGGGACAATTGAGGGGTATTCAGTCTCTTATGAGCCTTAGACGGTATGGTTTTGTGCTTGGGTCGCGTGTGGTGAGTCTGGGTTGCAAATTTATGGTATTACAGCTGGAAGAAGTATCAATTTGAAGGTAAGTCACGAGAAACTTGGGTAAATAGGGAAACTTGGTAGTAGGTCAGATCGGCACGGTAAGGGATACGATTAGTTCTTTGGGGTGTTCATAAGGTGACGAGTTTTTTGGGTATTTCCTAGCAATGCTCTTGGATTTTTGGTGGTCTACGTAGTTGGTTGAGTTAGAAGATTTCAGTCCTGATGGTTTGGCATTGTGCAAATAGGATTTCGGATATGTTCCTTGTGGTTTCTACCGTGGTTAAGGGTGCATATTTTCTTATGGCGTGTAGTGAATTTGTTTCTAAATGGGATCCAATGGAAGTTCTTGTCTATTTGTGTGTGTAGTCGCTTGTGGCTCAGAAGGGACCATGAAGTTCCCGCATTTTTTTTCCTCGTTTGGCATGGCGTGTGCGGTATATTAGGTGGAGTTTAGATTTAAATATGTGAGGTCACAGTTTGGTTCTGGAAGGAAGTTCATAAATTCTTAGGTAGCATGGGCAATTTCAGACGACTAGGTAAATGATATCACTAATTTGTGCGACTTGATGAGGGTATATATTTCAGAAAGAGCAATGTGGTTGAGTTAAGGGTACTTCATTGGTATCGTGGCGCCCTATTATTAGATCGACTGTTGATATTCAAGGTTGCCTGATGAACGGAAGAATTATAGGAGTATCCCCGTGGAATGAGTGAGTATTGGGATGTGTTATGTATTCGAGCGGTGGAGTTGTGATCAGATATGGTAATCCGTATGTTTCATGAGTTGCGAGACTAAGAGTTCTAATAACATGATATTTTGTGGAAGTGAAATGTGAAGAAGCGAGCTGAGCTAGTCGGGTGTTAGTATGTACAATGATTCTGTCATTATGAACTTTTCAGCAAGTTATCTATTTGTTGTGGGTGATGAAAGTTAATTTAGGGTCACTGGTAGGCTAATATGGGTGCGTGTTCTGCACCGGGTCGGAATTGTTAGCTACGAATTTCTATTATTGAGGAAGGTACCATTCGATTATGATTGAGTTTACTCATATTCTGGAGTGGTCTATGAGTTACCCTTCGGTGTTGCGATGAGTGCTGATTATTGGTTATATGCACATATCGTGCGGTTCTAATTGGGCTTATTAGCTAGATTTGAGTAAGGTAAGTAATTTGGGTACTGCAGGGTTGAGACGTGGGGTTATATACCTTATGTTTCGGGTGGCATGGTATCGTCGAGTTTCCCCGGTGGTTATGGCAATGCATTTTGAGTACTTGATGTCGAATTTCAAATGGTTATTGATTTTGGGTAAAGTATCTTGAAGTATTTCAAGTGGAACAGTATTGGATGAGGTCGCGCAGTGTAGCGGAGTTGTGTAGGGGTATGACCCGATGGTATTGGATACATGTGTTTTGATTTTGCGGCATATGCCAAGCTGTTAGTATGGTATGGTGACGGTAATTGTTAATGACAGAATGGTCCTCTCGTGTGGATCTTTTATATAATTTGATTACATTGGGAAGTTGCTGATAAGTGCCCAAGTTGCACAGGTTTTTGCTTCGAATTGTATCGATGTGTCAAATGGTTAGTGTCATGTTATCAGGGTGGTTATGATGGATTAAAGGAGGTCATTGGACCTAGAATGAATATTTTCGGAATTCTCTTCAGCATAGTTGGAAGGATAAATATCGGGAGCCGGCTTCGAAATCCGCTATAATTCCTGTTTAGGAAGGGGGAGTTTCATGTCTGGTTGATCGGATGAATGGTTGTTAGTTCTACGTGCTTCTTTCATCACCGGCAGTATATGGAAGTGTTAGAGCGAGGCATTTCTTGATAAGAGGTGGTGTACCTGTATTGGGTTGTTTCGAGTAGTTATTGTGGTTAAAGAGTTATTGTTATGAGTGTTTGAGTCACGCGGTGTATTATGTGATTTCATCTGGGGTACGTATGTGGGTTGATTCAGCATGTTCCGACTTGTTTAGTTTACAGTTATGGAAATTTTGATCTTGTATATTATTTCAGAAGTGGGAATTTGGTTCTAAGGTTTATGGGCCAGGAACATAATTTTGAAATTTCAACGGTATTGTGCTATTGGACCTATATGGGATAGGGTGACGTGGGATCACCCTTGAGTATGTGCATGGTAAGCTACGTAGTAGTTTGATAATGTTGGGAACAACTCTTGGCACGTTCGAGGACGAATGTATGTTTAAGTGAGGGAGGATGTAACGACCCGACCGGTCATTCTGAGAATTTAGCCCCGTTTCCCCTGTTTCTACTTCATTTTATGTGGTTCAGCTTCATTTATGTGCGTTGGGTCGGTTGCTTCGGGTTCAGAGTGGTCATGATGAGAATTTAGGCGTTTGGTCCCTCAAGATAGACTAATAGTTGAGAAAGTCAACTGAGAGTTGACTTATCGGTGAACGACCTCGGAATGTGAATTTTATGGCTCAGGTAGCTTTTTTAGGTGATTTGAGATTTAGGAGTGTGTTCAGAATATTTTTGTGATGTCCGGAGTAGAATTAGGATTGAATTGGTGAAAATTAGTTTTTTGGCGATCTCCGGTCGGTAGTGTGGAAAATAGGCTATCGGGGTCGGAACGGAATTTCGGAAGTTGGAATAGGTCCGTAATGTCATTTTGGTTATGTCTGCATAATTTTAGGTCAATCGGAGGTGTTTTGGTTGGTTTCGGCAAAGTTGGCAAAATTTGGAAGTTTCAAAGTTCATAGGCTTGAATTTGATGCGATTTTGGTGTTGTTGCATTTTTTATGGTGTTTCGAAGGCTCGACTAAGTTTGAATGATGTTATTGGATATGTTGGTATGTTTGGTTGAGGTCCCGAGGGCCTCGGATATGTTTCGGATAGTTAACGGACAAACTTTTGGCTTGAAAACTGGGCAGACTTTTGCTGGTGTGAGTTTATGGTTTCCTTCTACCCGATCGCGGGAGGGAGTTTGCGATCCCGTAGACCTAGCTGGGGAAGGCAGGATTTTTTTTATATGCGATCACGTGGTGTAGGTCGCGATCTCATGAGTACAAGGTTGTTGGGCAATGTGATCGCGTGGTGTTGTTTGCGTTCGTGTGGAGTTAAAGGTGCGCGTGAGTGGGCTGAGCCGTTGTTCTTCGCGATAGCGTAGAGTGGTTTGCGATCGCGTGGGTTTATGTCCTGCTGAATCATGATTGCGTGTGGATTTCTGCGATCGCGTAGGGTAATTTGATGGGGCAGCAAATTTGTTCTTCGCGATCGCAATGAAGAAAAGGCCTGGGCAGTCAGTTTTAAGTTCTATTTCGGGGGTTCTTGGCCATAACTTGTTTTTCCATTTGAGAGCTCGGGAGAAGGAAATTTTGGACGAGCTTTTAAGTAGGGTTCTTGTGGTAAGTATTTTTCAACCAGCTTTGGTTAAATTTCATGATTTTTTCTTGATTTTCACCATGCAATTTGAGGAATTAAACCCAAAATTGGGGAAGAAGGGTGCATGGGAATGGGATTTTTCTTTTGAGGATTTGATTTGGCAGCTGTGGTCCGATTTTAGTGTTCTTGGTATGTACGATCTCGTGGGATGATGAGGATTCTAAAAATGTAAAAATTATCGAATTCTGAGGCGTGGGCCAGGGGCTCGGGGCTCGGGTTTGGCCAAATTTCGAGATTCTTGTATAAATTGATAATTTTCAATTCGGTTATGCTCCTTGAGTATATATTAATGATTTTAAACTTATTTCAGCTAGATTCGGAGAAATCAGGAGCCAATTTAAGGGGCAAAATCATAGCGGACTAGTGTTGTGGCCCGGTAGAGGTAAGTAATGGTTATAAATCTCGCCCTGAGGATATGCAACCCCGGACTACATATTTCTCGCTAATTTTAGAAAGGCACACATGTCGGATAACGAGTATGTGGTGCGTATTGATTTTTGGATTGGAATAGGTCCTCTTCACGGAAACTAATGAGTTGCATATTTTACTCAAAACCTTATGTTAAATCATATTCTAAAGATTGTTGAAATATTTGGGCTATAAGCCGTGTTTGGGGCCTCGTGCCGATCTGTTTAGACCCCTTATGGGCTTTTTACTGTTGTTTTTCCTCACTATGTATTGATGATTTCACTCAGCTGCATTGTGCACACTGT
The DNA here is from genome assembly GCA_005239525.1 of Nicotiana knightiana. Classification (NCBI taxonomy): domain Eukaryota; kingdom Viridiplantae; phylum Streptophyta; class Magnoliopsida; order Solanales; family Solanaceae; genus Nicotiana; species Nicotiana knightiana. The sequence continues at coordinate 53,775 of ML372597.1, read as the reverse complement.
TTTCGAAACTCAACATGATTTACACCACTTTGGGATTTAAACTGATGTTTTGGGTCGAGTACCCTGTTTTACTGATTCGCCCGAGGGGCCTCTTGAGTGGTTATGCTGAGTGTGGCCGAGGGCCAATGTTGTGAGGATGTTATGATATGAGAGAGGCTGAGTGCCTGAGAGTGATTGATGCAATTATTTGTCTTGTTTATAGCGCTTGGGCTGTAGGAGCCCCTCCGGAGTCTGTACACACCCCCAATGAGCGCACTATGCCGAGTGCCGAGTGATTGGGAGGCCGAGTGACGAGGGATTAGGAGGCATGAGTGAATGTGAGGCATGCCCGAGGGGCTGGTTATGATACATGTTTTTCCCGAGGCACTACTAATGATTTTACTACTTTCACTCTGAGTTATGAATAATGTTTTGCCCGAGGAGCTACTGATGATTTTACTACTTTCACTCTGAGTTATGAAATATGTGTTGGCCGAGGGGCTACTGATGATTTACTACTCTCACTCTGAGCTTATGAAATATGTTTTCCCGAGGGGCCTCTATATGATTCATTTCATTTTTATACTAAACCTTTCGGTTGAAGTTGTTGAAAAATATACATTCTTTAAAGGATTTTTCTGAAGATGCTTTTAAGGCATGATGATTTCACATATCTATGTTATACTGTTGGGAAGAAAGTCTGTGCCTCTTGTGATTTGATGACATTGATTTTATCTGTTTCTTGCTGCTCAGACTTTATTTATTTTCATTACTACTGAATTGGCGTACTCACATTACTCCCTGCACCTTGTGTGCAGATTCAGGTGTTAGGGCATGATGAGTTGTCTATCTGTTCCAGAGATTCTCGGAGGTTTGCAAGGTGGTTGCATGCGTCCGCAGTCCTGCTCCCTCTCTTGTTTAATATTATAGAATTTATTTTCGTTGAGTTGTATATTTATGTAGATGCTCATGACCAGTGACTCCGGGTTCTCGCGGGTTGTATTTGTTATTCAGTATATATTTAACTATTTTTATAAATGTTTAAAGGAACTATTATGGGTAATCGGTATATTAAAGATGTAAATGGAAGTTTATTGTGATTTGAGTGAAGTTTTGGCTGGCCTAGTTCCACGATAGGCGCCATCACAGCCGGCTAGGATTTGGAGTCGTGAAAAATGCGATCGCGGTCATAATTGTGCGATCGCGGAGAAGGACTTAGAGGGGCTGGAATTTTGGCTTGTGCGATGGCACTTGGAGGTATGAAATCGCACAGAGGTGGATTTTGGGGGGCTTCTGCATTGTTCTATGCGATCGCAGGTGTAGTTGCGCGATTGCACAGAGGGAAAATTTGAGGCTACATGCTTACGGCCTATGCGATCGCAATGTTTAATGTGTGGTCGTAGAGTGTATTTTTGGAGGGCTTCTGGGACTTGGCATGTGCGAACGCATGTTCTCTGCCGCGAACGCACTGAATGAATTGGTGAGGCATCATAGTTGGCATATGCGATCGCGGAATATGTTGTGTGATCGCATAGGAGGGTCACCTGGGCAATATGTTATTTTTAACGGGATTTTGGCCATTTCTTCATTTCTCACTTGGTGTGGGTGATTTTGAGGAGATTCAAGAGGGGATTTCCATCAAGCATTACTAGGTAAGAAATTTCTTTATGTTTTTTAAGATAAATACAACTTATATGCATGGATTAGACATGAAAAATTGTGGAAAAATTGGGAAAATATTGATGAAAACCTAGAAATGGTATTTTGGATTTCTACCATGAATTTGAGCATGAAATTAAGGGTAAATTGAATATTTGAGTTAGTAAGGCTATGTGTAGGGTATATCTTCGAGAAATTTTGGAATCCGGGCACGTGGGACCAAGGGCATTTTGGTCAATTTCTTAAGCAGAGATGGTAGTTTATATAATTTGAATTGTTAACAGCATATTTTCATTGGTTTATCGTTATTTGGATAGTTTTTATGCGTTGTGCATCGATTTTAGTCATCGAAAGGGCTTGGAAGCCGGTTATGGAATTTCAGAGCGAGGTAAGTCTCCTTTCTAACTTTGTGAGGGGGAATTTTCCCCCTAGGTGAACTAATTAAGTATGTGCTACTATCTGCGGGGACTACGTATGCCCGAGGTGATAGGAGTCCGTGCGTAGCTATTATGCCATGTCCGGGTAGTCTATGACCCACTAGCATGCCTTACTTATTGTACTTGTGATCTTGCCGGTAATATTAGACCGCCAATATGATCGAAACAATTAATTGAATCCCTAAGAAGACTAGAATTAATTTTCTTAATCACCTAGAAGGAGAATTGATTCCTCCGTGGATAATTGTGTTCCTGATAAGGTTATATTATTGAATATTATTGAACTTGGCAAATGAGTTTCAAAACAAAGATTTAAAAGCTATTTTTCATGTTCATTTAAGAAGAATTCAACCACTTTCCCGAGTAACTACTTTCTTAATAAAAATGCAGATTTAATATGCGAATATGTGTACATATGAGCACCTAAGTAGCATGTATGATTTGCGAGCAGGCTAGCCTTATTATTTTTATGTTAACCGCGTCGCATGATCGATTCGCGAGAGGGATAAAATAGATGCATCTATGGATCGAGCCGTTCGACCCTTCGGCAATGCACAATTTATTATTGTTGGTCCGCACCGTTCGACCCTCGGCATTTCTTGCACATGATATTTACTGCATATTTACTGTGATTTTGCGTGATTACTGGCCTGGAATTTTAAGTTGTCAACTGAAATGACAGAGATTTAAAATTATTAAGATTTTTGGAAGAAGTTGTTCCTTCCCGTTATTATTTTTTATTTGATTAAATCACCCATGTTTGATTAATTGTCATTGAAATGACGAAGAGTTAAAGTGTTAAATGTGGAAGGGTTGATATTATTTATTCCTGATTTTAATAAATTTCCTATGATAATCATGCTTAGTGTCACACTTGAATATACTAAATTGACCTCTAGCAAGTGTCTAATTCGACCTCTCGTCACTACCTCTCTGAGGTTAGGGAGGCGACTTACTGAGTACACGTTGTTTTCATACTCATGCTACACTTGCTTGTGTATTTTTATTGCAGAGGTACCTTCATAGCGATGTGACTGGTTTGGAGACTTAGACGAGCTGCATAAACCGGAGGCAAACCGCAGCTGACGGAGTCTCCCTCGTATTGAATTATATTATTTTAATTTCCTTGTCCACTTGTATTTCGGACAAGCTTTGTAGAAATTGAAAAATTCTTAGAAATTGCTCATAAACTTGTGACACCGCGTTCTGGGATGTGTATGGGATGTATTTTAAAAAAAAATAAAAATGGAATATTAAACTGTTATATTTACTTAACGGATTTTGTTTAGTTATTACGTAACAAGTTAAAGACAATGATTCTTTACCCTCTTGTATGTATGGGTACGCACTGGGGACAATGCACAGTTTTAAGTGTGGGGTGAGGAGATTGTCTGGTAACTTTCTATGCTATTTTAGTTATGTTAGATTAATGGGATAATTTATATAAAAAAAATTAAGTTTTTCCCGACGATGGATCTATTAGACAATTTTCTTGAGGGACGTAAGTCTNCCCCTTGGTTTTTCTTTGGACCACGGTTCTTTTCCAAGGGTTTTTAATTGAACCGGGTGTAGGTAGTTTTTAATTTTTAGGAGTAGTAACCACATGGTTAAGGGCTTAATAGTAGCAATATCTCGAAATGTGCTAATGCCTTGGGAATAGTCAGTACTTTGGTTGTGACGCTTAGGCTCAAATTTTTTGACTCCAGAATAAATACCGTAAATCAGGAATTTTTAAGATTTGCTTAACTGCTTTGACTGGAGTGTGGTGATAGATCCAATTCTGAGTGAGTTATGTGCCAAGTGTATGTGAGGTTTGTATGTTATTTTNCCCTTTGTTTGAATCGATCATATATTTGAACCTTGTCACCTCTCGTAAGCACTGAAAAAGTGATGAAATATGGAAAAGTTAAAGTGTGGAGTGGTAGGTTGGTTTTTGAGGGGAATAATTGAAAGAAAAAAAAAAGTTGTATTGTTGTGAAAGAAAAATATATGTGGTGACTCTTAATGTAATTGTGCTTAAAGAAGAATGGGGTAATAACATTGATGTGAAGGAGGAGTTTGGCNAATTTGGTGAGGGTACATGATTCATGAAGGAAAGGTAATGTTGTTGACCTCTATTTTAGAGTAGTTAGTGAATTGTGATTAAGGCATCGTATTTGTGAGTCGATTATGGAGGCGAGGATGTCACACCTTTGTGCTTAAATTGTTTTAAAAATTCTTGGTATAACGTGTTAAGGGATGTGCTTAATAAGTTGTGTACATGAGTGTAGTATGATTGCTCGAGGACGAGCAAATTTTTAAGTGTGGGGTATTGATGCGAGACTAGAATTCATGGTTTAACATGTTATATGCCTTACATTTTATGTGCGTTAATGATAAAATACACTTTGTATGTGCATAATGGAGTTTATTTCATGTGTAGGTGCATTGGAAATGGAAACCGAGCTAAATGGATGCAAATACATCAAAAATACGCTTAAGAGTCAAAAAGGAAACACAAGGGCATTAGCCGGGCGTTTGGCCCCTAAAGCCAGGCTGTCCCTGGCGTTAGTGGGGCATTTGTCCGCTAAAGCCAGGCTGAACCTGGTGTTAGGGGGGCGTTTGGGCCCTAACGCCAGGCCTGCCCTGGCTTTAAGGGGGCGTTTGAGCCCAAACGCCTGGGTTCCTGAGGTCCGGTCAATTCCGAGTTTTAAAGAGTTTAAGTGTTTCCCGGTTGGAATAGAAGTCTCCTACACGTTTAGGGTTCGTCATAAACATATAAATAGACCCCAAAACACAACTTGAAAGGGATTGGATAGATTTTAAAGGAGGAAGCCATTGAAGAGAAGTCAAACATCGATTTGTACAGCTTTTATTCATTACTTTGTAGTTTAATTATGCAAGTTATTTTTGATTTGATTCTTATGAACATGTTTAGCTAATTTCTCTATTANCAACTACGTTCTTATTGTAGTTAATTGAATGGCCATCAATTAGCTGTGCCTATTTAGTATGTATCTACTTGAGAGAGAGTGCATATTTAGGTAATTGTTTGAACAACACCACTCCCAGAGTATAGACGAAAGTCATAACCGAGGGTTTAGAGGTTGGATTAGAGATAACGATACCTCGGGTGCAATCTAAAGTGAATTGTAATGCAATCTAGCTAGCGTAACTTAGAGAGAGTGCGTCTAGTAAATTATCATAATTACTTGAGAGAGATTTATGGTAGATAGAGTGTTCATGATTGATAGAGATAACTAATAAAACTATAAGAAGTATCCGAGAAGGAAGTTCACTGACGGGGGAAACCATAACTTTAGACCTTTATTACAATTGTTTACACCTTATTGTAATTAATCTTTAGTTTTAATATTTTCATTCAGTTGTAGTAGTTTAAACAACACCAAGTGACAGTTTAGTATTCTGACAGCTTGCTTGATACGTTAACTCCCTGTGGGATCGACTCTGGTCTTAATACCCCAGATTATACTTGCAACGCCCATTTAGTCTTTTATTAGACATAGTTGAGCGTGATCAAAGGTCGTGGGAGCATGACCACGGGAAGATTTTATAGGTGTGACATGTAGTCACCTGATTGGTTGAAGATTTAGAGCGAGTATAAGGAATTGCAATATTGCTTATTTGAGGATTTATGCCTGGAAGGCGTTCAGTTCCTTTGGTTGTGGATTGTGGGGTGTTCTTGAAGTGTATGAATGGATTTAAACAAGATTATGGGCTTCATGTGAGGTAGATGGGTTCATTTCAGTATAGCGTTCCTCAAGGAGGGGTGTTGGAATATCAGGTGTGTTTCTGTCTTCGTCAAATCCATGTAATATTGTGATTGTGTCGTGTGAGTTGTGAAACATCTTGATAATTTCTTATGTGTTGAGGACCCGCGTAGTGGTGATGTTATGTGAGCAGGATAGCTCTTGAGATCCAGAGGATATATATATATATATATATATATATATATATATATATATATATATATATATATATATATATATATCGCACCTCAGTTGTGCTTGAGTTTTGTAGCATATGGCGTTATCAGTCTCCCTAGGATGGTATTATGCACTTAGCGTGCTTGTGACCGATATTCGGTAAACTGTAATAGTGAGCAATTCAGCTCCGTGTATATTTCTTACGTGAATTTTATGTTTGGATCGGGTGGCACGTCGCCATGGGTATGTTATTTGGATCGGGTTGCACGCCGCAACAATGTGATGATGGGTAAGGTTACTATATTTATTTTTCTTATGTTTTACTTCCTATTTTCTAAGGAAAGTTCATATTAGTTGCGTGAGTTGAATATTCACTTCCTGAGTCATTTCTTATTTATCATGTTAGAGTTATGGCTTATTGGCGCGATGTGGTATCATGTGAGGCTGTTGGTTATGTTTGGGGTGATTTGTTGTCTGAATAGTTCATAGTGGCTAAGACGAGATTATTGGATTAGGGAGCAGCACGATAAGATTATGCAGACTATATTAAAGAACAAATACCATTATTTGGTTCGTAATGAGGTGATGATTCTAGTCAAGAGGAGATATTCAATGATTTGTTAACAGGACAGTTGATTATGACTTTCTACACATCTCCTCCATTGTGGTGGTATCTCCAGCATTATAGCAGGATGTGTGTGTGTGTGTGTGTGTCTATATATATATATATATATATATATATATATATCATGAGGTGAATTGGGAGCATCAGATTCGTGGAATTATAGCTATTAAGGTTCAGGGAGTGTCATTGTGGTCAGATGAAGAGTTATGCGGTGCATGGTGCTGATTCAGCAGAGGTATGTAGTCATGTTTTGGTATGTCGTGTGGTAGTTGATACGGTGTTTATATTGGAATTAGGCCTGGCAGAGAATTTAAAGTGTTGGAGCTGGATTCCGAGCTTATGGTATGGATAAAAGAGGATATCTTTAGATTTGATCAAGCTAATATGCTCAACCGGGTTGTGGTAGCACGGTTAGGTGCTCGAGGTGTTAAACAGTGATTTCAGATAACTCTATAGTAGTTCTTAGCATGTTCGAGGACGAACATCTGTTTAAGTGGGGGAGAATGTGACGATCCGACCAATCGTTTTGAGCTCTAGCGCGTCGTTCAGCGGTTTGAGGCCATGAGCAGCTTCATTTTAGGTATTATGACCCGTGGGCGGAATTGAATTTCGGAAAGTTTAGAGTTAATTTGGAAAGAAAATTCTCAATTCAGAAGCCTTAAGTTGGAAGAATCAACTAAGATTGGAATTTTGAGTAAACGACCTCTGAATTAGGATTTGAACATTCCTGCAGGTTCGTATGATGATTTCAGACTTGGGCGTATGTCGGATCGGGTTTTGGATAACCCGGGAGCGTTTCGGCGTATATTATGGAAGATCACATTTTAGAAGAATTTCATAAATTTGGGTTGTAAGGAATTTTAGTGTTATTGATGTCAATTTATGATTCCGAGCCCGGAATAGATCCGCATGGTAATTCTGGATTTGGGAGCGCGATCGGAAGTGAATTTGGATGTCCGTAGGTCATTTTGAAGTCATTTGGCTAAAGATAGAAATTTGAAGGTTTTTGAGAAATCCGACCGGAAGTGGAAATTTTCATATCAAGGTCGGAATGTGATTCCGGAAGTTGGAGAAGGTTTTTATGTCGAATATGACTTTTGTGCAAAATTTGAGGTCAATCGGACGTGATTTAATAGGTTTTGGCATCAGATGTAGAAGTTGGAAATTTCTAAGTTCATAAAGTTTGAATTTTAGTGCGATTCGTGATTTCGGCGTTGTTTCATGTGATTTGAAGCCTCGAGAAAGTTCGTGGAATGTTATGGGACTGAGTCGTGTGATTTGGACGGGGTCCTAGGGGCCTCGGGTGTGTTTCGGGGTGAATTCAAACCATTTTTTTCTGTTTTGACGCTGTTGTTTTCTGGTGTATCTGGTGTGCAATGCGATCATGGTCATAATTGTGCGATCACGGAGAAGGAATTGGAGGTGCTGGAATTTGGCTTGTGCGATCGCACTTGGAGGTATGCAATCGCACAGAGAAGGATTTTGGGGGCACTTGCATTGGTCTATGCGATTGCAGGTGTAGTTGCGCGATCGCACAGAGGGAAAATTTGAGGCTACAGGTTTATGGCCTGTGCGATCGCAATGTTTAATGTGCAGTCGCACAGTGTATTTTTTGGGGGCTTCTGGGACTTGACCTGTGCGAACGCAGGTTCTCTGCCGCGAACGCACTGAGTGAATTGGTGAGGCATCATAGTTGGCCTATGCGATCGCAGAGCATGTTGTGCGATCGCATAGGAGGGTCACCTGGGCAGTGTGTTATTTTTAACGGGATTTTGGCCATTTGTTCATTTCTTCACTTGGTGTGGGCGATTTGGAGGAGCTTCAAGAGGGGATTTCTATCAAGAATTACTAGGTAAGAAATTTCTTTATATTTTTAAGATAAATACAAGTTATATGCATGGATTAGACATGAAAAATTGTGGAAATTTTGAGAAAATATTGAAGAAAACCTAGAAATGGTTTTTTTGGATTTCTACCGCGAATTTAGCATGAAATTAAGGTTAAATTGTATATTTGAGTTAGTAAGGCTATGGGTAGGGTATATCTTCGAGAAATTTCGGTATCCTGGCACGTGGGCCCAAGGGCATTTTGGTCAATTTTGTAAGCGGAGATGGGAGTTTATATAATTTGAATTGTTAACGAATATCAGAGCATATTTTCATTGGTTTGTCATTATTTGGATAGTTTTTGGGCGTTGTGCATCGATTTGAGTCATCGGAAGGGCTTGGAAGCCCGTTATGGAAATTTCGGAGCGAGGTAAGTCTCCTTTCTAATTTTGTGAGGGGGAATTGTCCCCCTAGCTGAACTAATTAAGTATGTGCTACTATCTGCGGGGGCTACGTACGCATGAGGTGAAGGGAGTCCGTGCGTAGCTACTATTATGCCATGTCTGGGTAGTCTAGGACCCACTAGCATGCCTTACTTGTTGTACTTGTGATCTTGCCGGTAATATGATCGAAATAATGAATTGAATCCCTAAGAAGACTAGAGTTCATTTTATTAATCACCTATAAAGAGAATTGATTCCTCTGTGAATAATTGTGTTCTAGATAAGGTTATATTATTGAATATTATTGAACTTGGCAAATGAGTTTCAAAACAATGATTTAAAAGCTATTTTTCATGTTCCTTTAAGAAGAATTTTACCACTTTCCTGAGTAACTGCTTTCTTGATAAAAATGCGTATTTATTATGTGAATATGTGTACATATGGGCACCTGAGTCGCAGGTAATATTCGTGAGCAGGCTAGCCTTATTATTTTTATGTTGACCGCGTCGCATGATCGATTTGCAAGCGAGGAAAAATAGATGCATCTATGGTTCGAGTCGTTCGACCCTTCGGCAGTGGACAATTTATTATTGTTGGTCCGTGCCGTTCGACCCTCGACATTGCTTGCGCATGATATTTACTGCATATTTCCTGTGATTTTGCCTGATTACTGGCCTAGAATTTTAAGTTGTCCACTGAAATGATAGAGATTTAAAGTTATTAAGATTTTTGGAAGAACTTGTTCCTTCCCGTTGATTATTTGTTATTTGATTAATTCACTCAAATTAATTTTTATTGAAATGAAGAAGAATTAAAGTGTTAAATGTGGAAGGGTTGATATTATTTATTTCTGATTTTAATAAATTGCCTATGATAATCATGCTTAGTGTAACACTTGAATATACTAAATTGACCTCTAGCAAGTGGCTAATTCGACCTCTCGTCACTACCTCTTTGAGTTTAGGCGGGCGACTTACTGAGTACATGTTGTTTTCATACTCATGCTACACTTGCTGTGCATTTTTATTGCACGAGTACCTTCATAGCGATGTGGCTGGTTTGGACACTTAGGCGAGCTGCATCATCCGCAGGCGATCCGCAACTGACGGAGTCTCCCTCATATTGTATTACATTATTTCAATTTCCTTGTCCACTTGTATTTCGGACAAGCTTTGTAGAAATTGTAAAATTCTTAGAAATTACTCATGTACTCACCAGGTTCTGGGATGTGTATGGGATGTATTTTTTTTTAAAATGAAATATTAAACTGTTGTATTTACTTAACGGATTTTTTTTACTTATTACGTAACAAGTTAAAGACAATGATTTCAAAAATGTTAAAACAGGAATCTATTTCAATTAATTAAAGATTGGCTTGCCTGACAGTAGTGTCCGGTGCCATTACGACCTTACGGATTTTGGGTCGTGACAGATCCATCATTAGATTAAAATGTGCAAATTGCACGATAGAATTAAAAAGATATCTTAGCTAGCAGAAATGAATATATTGATCAACTAAATAAAAGACTGATTGCAAATTTTAATGTAAAAATAAAATATTTTTCAGTTTTTGACTTAGCAGAAAATAATACAAATAATTACTACCAAGAAGAATATTTAAATACTTTAATATCAAATGGCCTTCTACAATACATGTTCATTATCAGGTTTATTATTTCTTACATTTGTTAGTGTCACCATATATATAATAGACTAAGTTAAAATTGATCTTCCATTTTACATAGGTTATTTTTGAAGAAAAATATGCACATCATGCTACTGAAAACTTAGATGCACCGAATAACTTATGTAATAGGACGCAAATGTTATATTAAAGTCTTGACAATAAAGTCATACATGCAAAAATTATGATACTGGTCCATGTACTTCTAATTATATTATTATCCCTGAATTCAACTTTCGTCTTCTAAAACTAAAGAATATCCTTTTAAATGTGTGAGAAAGTAGCTTTTAGTATGTTTATGTCTTACAAATATAATAAATAAATAACAAGGACAAATATCCTAAATATTTGACTATATTTACCGCAATATATTTTTTTGCATGAACAATTGTATGTTGTACTTTGAAGAGGGATATGAAGATCCAAAACAAGAGTTCTGGTTAAGGAAGAGAAACCTAAATATTAGGAGGAAACATACACAAAAAAAAATTGCCCACAAAGAAGTGTTCGTTGAGATATCATCTCACTAAATATTTTTAAACTATAATACATAATTATCTAACTAACATGACAAAATTGATAATTTTTGTTAGTTTTGATGATGTTCTTTTCTCTTAAATTAATGTATTATACTAATGTAATAATATTTTTCGGCATTTAGATGATTTTTGTATTATTATACATAAAATTTCTTTCATTAATTAAATTTCATTGTTTTTCATATAAATAAATACATGTTCATATATACTAGTATGTTAAAAAATATAAATAACCATTAATGTTGGGACAATGCTTCTGCACCGACATACCCTACAAATTGCATTAAAGTTAATAGTTCAAAATTCGATCAGTAACTAACAAGCTTATCTTCGTTCTTGCTTTGGCTTAAATGTATTACAAAACCACCAAAATTGTCAACAATCCTACTATACACTTAAATCAAAATAGAATTATCAATGAATAAGGTAAATGGACATTAATCACAATGAAAGGGGATCTTTAAAGTTTACCAAATATTTGAGGTATGCGATGCTTTCATTTTTCCATAACGAATAGCGGAATGATGCCACTGATGTTAGCTAGCAAAAATGGCGGTGATGAAGTTTTCGACATAGTTTGAAGGTGATCGAAAGTTTACAGTTAAAGGGAGTAACTTAAGCTTTGGAATAATGTTTAAAAAATTTTAATACACTTTGTATTTGAGCTGAAGGGATACTTTCATGTGTGCTAAGATGAGTATTAATCAAACGCTCGTGATGTTGTCACGTGTCCTTGTCAAATTATTCTGCTAAGAGACAAGTGTCCCTACTTTTAGAATAATATAGGGATATTTTTTGTTGCCATATGCATTATTTTAATTTTTTTACATATTCTTACGGAGTTTGTTACAAGTTTGTTATGCTAGTTTTATATAGGTAGACTGTATAATGAAAAATATACACAGTAAGACGAAAGCTTCGAAAATTCTTCTACACTTTTTCTAAAATCATTATGGTATCAGAGCAGTAGCTCATTAATCCAGATATATTTATTTGTTCTTTTGAAGTTTTCTTCTATCTTATCATCTATTTGTTCTTCCTTCTTTTCCGGAGTCTATTATTTCTCCTTTTTTTCTGAGTTTTCTAACCATCATGACTATCGAAAAAGAACAATCAACTAAAAATAATGGTGGACAAAATGATCTCTCTTATTCCTATTTTCTTGCTCTTCAGTCTCCCTTGGTATGAATATGACAAAATACTAGTTTCAATGCTATCAATTTTGGAAATTAGAGAAGAGGAGAGTTGATCTCTTATCTGCCAAGCACAAGCTAGATTTCTGACGAGCGCGAACTACAACACAAAATTAATGTTCGCTAGCCAAAGATAGTATAGTTACATTATCATCTCTGCATGAATTAAATTTAAACAAATCTCAAGTAATTGCTGGCGTAAACGTTATTCAAGATGATCAACACTTTGATTTGGAATAAGCAATGACTATGACTAACAAACTAAATTAAAATTATGAATAATTAGACATTGATCATTGAGAATGAGAGTTTAACTAAAATAATTTGCAAACAATATGAGAAATAAGTGTCGCGACAGGATAGATGTAAGATAGCTATTCAGGATCGAACTCTGGTTGAGTTCACTTCTAAGGTTCTAATGATTCTCACGAAATCACTCGATGATTAGCTTAAATGTAAGGCCAAGATTCCTCTTTCTATTAAATATCTACTCTATGGAATAAACTAATATGAAGCACCGTGAAGATATACAAGAACACGTTAATGGACTAGTCTTTGTGAAAACGTCTCTCGAATATTCTCCTAACTTGATTTATTCGAGTGAGTGTTGTTAGAATAGATTGGGTACATCTTAAGAGTATGAATCCTAAATTTGGGACAATTTGGTGGAGATTTTAGATGAGTTGAATTGAAAATTGAGCCAAATTAGAAGTACACAAAATGGGCATGGAAGAAGATGACATGTGTATCTCACTGTATATCTCCCATGTATCTTTTATGTATCACGTATGTATCAAATATGTATATCTTGTTTATATCTTGTATATTTAGGTATACTTGTATGTGAGATACATGTGTTATTCATATTCCATAGAGAAATTTTTAAACTCAACTATGAATTTTGACTCAAACTAGTCCAAATCACCTCCAATATTTCTCAAATTTTGTATATTAATTACTTTATTCATTTTCAATGAATTTTGGTTATACCCATTGAAAAAAGTCTCATTTTGCTTAGGTTTTCGGAATGTTGTATTCTTTTTCTTTGTGTTTCATCACCTTGTTTGCTACCTCATCTATAAAATTTTCTTTGTGTCTTGCATCGCTAGTCAGTGATCACACTTAAAAATATGAAGGAGATCTTTGCGCATGATTCTCGAAGGGAAATAATCCTTATTTATCTGGGGTTTTAATGTTTATATGCACTAGGCAAATTTTGGTAAGTTTATAATGGCCTGAAGTTTATACGTTTGGACTTATATGGATATTTTATGTAAGATTCTCTATATAAATTAGTGATAAATGAGTCTCCCTCTTTCCTATTTGTTGATGGGGATCGTGAAATTAAAGCCCAAGTGAAAATTATCCTCCATCTATACAAATAAGAAAGTGATTGAACACTAGAATCAATATTGAATTAAGAAAATTGGGATTAAACGGAAGCAAGGCAACGGGTTGAGACAATAGGTGGAACTGGCATTAGAAGAGACAACCTTAGGGAAATGTGAAGGATACAAAGAAAGAGCTACTGAATATCCTTTAAATGCTCCGAGGGTAATGTATCTTTTATGCATCCAAAATAATAAATATGTATACAGTCGAAATCAGGCATGCCCAATTTCATTGATTGATCGAGGCAGGGGAGTTGCCCCGAGGGTAGCCTCGTAATAGGTTGGGCTCGAGCTCAAAGATAGAACATCAAGCCTGGAGATCGAAGTGTTCATTGACATCGAGGCCAGCAACAATCGAGACTAAGCATGACTAACTTCGAGTAAGGCGTAATAACAGAATGGCGAGATATCAGTAACCGATCGGAGATCACAGCGGAAATCCCGGAACAGATCAAATCAAAACGGTTACTGATACCAATCATGGGATTTTCTTCCGTTATTAGAATTGTACCTTATTTAGGATTCCTCTATTATATAATGAGGGATCCCATTCACTTGTAAGCATTATCATTTTATTCCCTAAGAAGAATTTATACATCCGTTACTCTCTTTACTTCACTTACTGTTCATTATTGTTGTTCCACTCTTTAATCTTATTACAACTCTACCTCGAGACTATCTCGAATCGTGGTCAAGACTCTACTCACATACTGGTTTGATTTATCTTATTGTCTTATTTATCTAATTAATTCTTTGTTTATCAATCGTATTGGATTAAATCACATATTCTTAAAACCACGACATAAGTTTAATTGTTACTCGATTTACTGAGTAAGCAGTTTGGCGTCCAATGTGGGGCTAAGGATAATAGTGATCGTTCACTAACACACTATTTTACGTTTGTTCTTGTCAAGTATTTTTTCTTTCAGGTAAAAACATGTCAAACTCACAAAATGCATCCACACACGGTAGCAATGGCCTCGGATTCCACAGGGAAAATAAAAATGTGATTGCTCTAGGAGTCGAGGTGCCACAGGCTAATCTCGTAGGAGCACTGGTTGCCAACCCTGTCGATGTCAGTTTGCACGTTTCCCTAAATGCGGACCTAAGCGCAGATCTCGATGAGACTGTATGCAGGGAAGGTCGATCTGGTGGCCAAGGAACACAGGGCAAAGGAGACGAAGGAGTCAGTCTCCCAGTGATCTTCGAGATGCTTCAGGCTCAGCAAGCCGCCATTGGTCAGTTGCAAAATCAACATAGAGCTCTGAATAGGGTTGAGCCAGAAATTACTCGTCGTACCAAGCTAATACCGGAAAGGTCAAACGCCAGTGAATCGGGGACTGACCCCGCCGTTCTGAAAATGCTCGAGGAGCTCACCAAATGGATTGAATCGGAAGAGAAGAAAATCGAAGCCAATGATAAAAAAGTGGAAACATACAACTCCCGAGTTGATCAGATACCGGGGGCACCACTAATCTTGAAAGGTATGGATTCGAAGAAGTTTGTACAAAAGTCGTTTCCACCAAGTGTGGCTCGGAAGCCCATTCTAAAGAAGTTTCGTATGCCGGACATACCCATATATAATAGGACCACCGACCCCAATAAGCATGTTACTTCCTATACATGTGCCATCAAGGGTAACAATTTAGAAGATGATGGAATCGAATCTGTGTTGTTGAAAAGGTCCGGAGAGACTCTATCGAAGGGAGAAATGATTTGGTATCACAACCTATCACCAAATTCCATCAACTCATTTGCCATGTTACCAGATTCTTTCGTAAAAGCCCACGCCGGGGCCATAAAGGTCACGACAAGGAAATCGGACCTTTTCAAGGTGAGACAGAGAGATAATGAAATGCTGAGGGAGTTCGTGTCCTGGTTTCAAATAGAACGTATGGAGTTGCCACCTATCATAGATGATTGGGTAGTTCAATATTTCACTCAGGGGTTGAACGTACAGAGTTCGATAGCATCACGTTAGTTGAAGTAAAATTTGATCGAGTATCCGGTTGTAATTTGGGCAGATGTGCACAATCTGAAACGACCCGACCAGTCGTTTTGCGTTATCAGACCCCGTTCCCCTAAACGAAACTTCCCATAGCGGCTTATTGTGACTTATGACTTACGGGGGCGGGTGGTCCGGGATACGGAAGTGTTTAGAGTCCTATAGGAACACTTGGTTACTTAAGGTTGGCCTTTAGGGCCAAGTTTGACTTCGGTCAACATTTTTAGTAAACGACCTCAAAATCAAATTTTGACGGTTCCAGTAGCTTCGTATGATGATTTTCGACTGGGGCGTATGTTCGGAATGGGTTTTGGATGACCCAGGAGCGTTTCGGCGCCCAATATTGAAATAAAAAATTCCTTAAGTTCCTATTGTGGGTTGGGATGCATTTTTGTGTTATCGAGGTCCGAACAGAATTTCGAGATCGGGAATAGTTCCGTTATGTCATTTATGACATGCCTGCAAATTTTGGTGTCATTCCAAGTAGTATAGGTCGGTTCAGCGCATTGTTAGCGAAGTCAAGAAAACTTAAAGTTCCTAAGTTTGGTTCTAGGGCTTTTGAGGTGTGATTTTGAGTTTTAGCGTTGTTTTGGGTGTTCCGAAGGCTCGAGCAAGTCCGTATTATTATTTGGGACTTGTTGGTATATTTTGACGGGGTCTCGGGTGGGCCCAAGTGCCTCCCGAACACCACACGAGGCCAAAAACAGCTAAAATAGCTGCTGGTGCACCTATTCTGGTTTTGACCGCAGGTGCAGTTGCCCAGTCGTAGGTGCGAGACCGCTCCTGCGGTCCCAGCCTCGCAGGTAAGACCCTAGCGGGAAGCCCATTTCTCGCAGGTGCGGACAAAGCTCCGCAGGAGCGGAGACGCCGGTGCGACTCCTCTCCGCAGGTGCGAGCCCAAGCCTCCTCGTCCTTTTCCGCAGGTGCGGCCCTCGAGCCACAGGTGCGGAACCACTGTTAGGCAGTGTGTTTCTTTAAAATACGGGATTTCTTCATTTGTCTTCATTTTCTTCCTCCATTAGAGCACTTGAGAGCTTGGAAAAAGGGCTCAACGACCCAACCACTGAAAGGTAAGTAAATTCTATCCTAAAGTGGTTAATGCATGCATTATTAATAGGATTTAACTACTTAATTAGTGGAAAATTTTGGACTTTGGGTAGTAACCTAGGGCATTCGAGAATTTAGAAAATTACCCATCAATTAGCTATGAAATCAAGTAAAAATCATGTATCAATGATCCTTAGGCTATTGGTGAGTGTTTCCTTCGAGAATTTTTGGAATCCGAGCATGCGGGCCCGGGATTGGATTTTGAGATTTCTTCAAGAATGGTGAATTTGACTAAATAATAGGAGAATTCCATGCTTATAATATGAATTGATATATTTGTATAACATTTGGATAGTTTCGAGTCCGTGGGTGTTGAGTTCGGAGTTTCCGGCGCATTCTTGACCCGGGAAGTAGGTGCGAGGCGAGGTGAGTCTCCTTTCTAACTTTGTAAGAGGGAACTGTCCCCCTGGGTGACTTAAATTCTACATGTGATAATATTTGGGGGCTACGTACGTGAAAAGTGACGAGAGTCCGTACGTAGTGGCTATTTAATATTATATCCGGGTAGTTAGGCCCACATCATGCCTTGTGTTTTACTTGATATGAACTATATGCTTAATAAATTAAATGTTACATGCTGCTTACTTCCTTGAGGTTATGGAATATGAGAAAAACTTGTAAGGAATTGTTCACTGAAAGTAATTTTAAAAAAAAAAGGTATAATGTGTGCGCATGTGACCGCTTCACAATTTACATTCCACCAGCGGAGTGTGATTTGCCCCACTCTTATGGGAACGGGCCGTATTCCACGGTGGATTGAGAGATGCACTTTTGGTTCGGGCCGTTCGATCCTCGGCAGTACATAGAGAGGATTGAGAGATGCACTTTTCGTACGTGCCGTTCGATCCTCTACAGTGCATAGATGTGAGTACTTTATGGAAAGGTGCTCTTATGGTTCGGCTAGTTCGAACCTCGGCAGTGCACGGACATGACTATCTTATGACTCCGGCCGATTTTCCTTACCCTACTTGCGCATGACCTATTTGTAACTAAATTCATGGATATTGATTTGACAGATATTTGGGGGAAGGTGAAGTAGTAATTGTTTTTTTATTCATTCCCAGTACTCTCCTTGGATTTCACTGCCTTATATAAATTTGTTGCTTCACTGCCTTTACATGCCTACCGTTTCTATCATATTCTGTTAAATTATATTGTTGGGCCTTAGTGAGTGTCATGTCGACCTATCGCCACCACCTTTTTGAGGTTAGCAGGGATACTCACTAGGTACATATATATTTATGTACTCATGGTACGCTTCTGTACTTAATTGTACAGGTTCTGAGGCTGGTTCATCTGGTTGTCGGACCGGAGCTTGACTTGATATTAGACGGACCTGGCTTCATGGTGAGTTGCTTTTCTCCTGGCGATCTAACGCAGCACCATGGGGGTTTTTTTTTTTTTTGCTTATTATTGTTTATTTCCTTCAGACAGTGCAACTGTATAGTATATCTTTTGTATATTCTGTTAGTATGCCCGTAGGACTTGTGACACTAGTTCCTGGCACACATGTGATAGTTTTTATGGATTTCGGGTTTGTATTTTTATATTGGCTCATGCCTCTTCATGACTGATTTTGATTAAAACTGGTCATTTATCCTTGTCGAATCATGTTTTATGTTTTAAAAACTAAGTATATGTTGAAAAGAATCCTTAGTAAATTGAAAATTGTCTTGCCTGACCCTGCTGTTGGGCGCCATCACGACCTAAGTTAGTATTTTGGGTCGTGACAACATGGTATCAGAGCACTAGGTTCACGTAAGTCTCACGAGTCACGGGCAAACCCAGTAGAGTCTTGCATATTGGTACGGAGACGTCTGTACTTATCTTCAGGAGGCTATCTGGTGTTAGGAAACCTCTCTTTGTTCTTATTATATTGTGCAGTCGATGATTTACAAATTCATTCTTCTATTCTCTCACAGATGGTGAGGACGCGTGCATCAGATGTTCCAGAACTGTGAAGGGCTGCTACCCTCGATGTCCGAGGCCGCGGAAGAGGCCGGGGAAGGGCAATGACCCACGGTAGGGGACGAGGGCGTCCCAGAGTTATTCTGGTTCCGCCACCAGAGGACCCTATTATAGAGGAGTAGGACGAGGTGCCTCCAGTAGATCCTGCTCCAGTAGACTTCATGACGGTGCTCGGCTTCCAGGCAATCATGGGTCCTATGATAATATTTATGGACACCATGTCCCAGGCTGGTTTATTTCCAGCAGATCCTGCCACTTCTCAGGTGGGAGGGGGAGTCCAGACCCCTATTGCCCAGGCTGCAGGCTAGACATCAGCGTTACATCATACCTCGGGTACACTGCCCGTGGGTGGGGTCCAGCCTGTTGCAGCAACACCTGAGCCCAGACCAGCTGCCGACGGGGATCCGCAGAATTTATTGGATAGATGGACTTGATTGCACCTTCCAGTCTTTGGGGGGTGAGCGAGGTGAGAATGCCCAGGATTTTGTAGATAGGTGTAGTGACAGACTGCACAACATGAGGATACTAGAGTCCCATGGAGTGGATTTCACTACCTTTCAGTTGGAGGGCAGAGCTCGTAGGTGGTGGCAGTCCTGTATTCTCAGCAGGCCAGCAAGTTCTCCTCCTATCACTTGGGAGCAGTTCACGCAGATGTTTCTAGATAGATATATCCCACCCTCTGAGAGGGAAGAGCTGCGGTATCAGTTTGAGCGGCTAGAGCGGGGACAGATGTCAGTGACAGATTATGAGGCCATATTTTCAGAGTTGTCTTTCCATGCACTCATGATACTACCTACTGATGTAGAGAGGGTGCAGAGATTTGTGGCTGGGTTGCATCCAGGCATTAGGGCCACCATGGCCCGAGAGGAGGAGATGGGTACTCCTTATCATCTCGTGGTAGAGATTGCTCGCAGGATCGAGGGGTATCGGTCGAGGAGCAAGGATCAGGGGCAGCAGGACAAGAGGGCTAGATTCTATGGATATTTCTGAGGTGCCCCAGCTAGGGGAAGGGGTCACTATAGCAGTGGTCAGCCCATCAGGACTTTATATTCAACACCTCCACCACCTACCCGAGGTGTTCCAGTGAGGCCTCATTCCAGCACTATGCCAGAGCATTCCTACCATCCTCCATCCATTCAGATTTCACACAGTGGTTATCCCAATCATCCAAGATCCTCCGACCCTTACTTTAATGTTATGCCAAAGGGCTCTCATCGCCCTCCGGCCATTCAGGGTTCTTCTTCGGGGTAGTAGACTATAATACTTGGGAGTCGTTACGAGTGTGGAGAGCCAGATCATATGAGGAGGAAGTGTCCTAGGTTTCGGGGTAAGGCCGTACAATAGGATTATCAGCCGATGGGTCCGACACTAGCAGTCCGGCCACCTAGAGGTAGAGGACAGGTCGGTAGGGGTCGTCCTAGAGGTGGAGGCCATCAAGTCAGGGGGAGGTCAGGTATATCATGTTCACTCTGGTGGAGCTTAGTCTTCTGGTACTCCAGCCAGATTCTATGCCATTCTGGCCAGATCAGATGCAGTGGCCTCAAACGCCGTGATCACAGGTATTATTATAGTATGTGGTAGAGAGGCTTCATTGTTATTTGATCCAGGATCCATTTATTCCTATGTTTCGGTCTTATTGTCTCATTTTCTGGATGTCCCTCATGAGTCCTTGGGTTCTCCTATTTATGTGTCCACTCCCGTGGGCGATTCTGTGGTTGTATATCGGATTTGTCGGTCCTGTGTGATTTCATTTTGAGGGTTCTAGACTAGAGCGGATCTCTTATTGCTTGACATGGTTGATTTCGATATTATTTTGGGCATGGATTGGCTATCTCATTATCATGCCGTGCTAGATTGCCATGCCAAGGTAGTCACTTTAGCCATGTCCGAGTTTCCTAGGTTGGAGTGGAGAGGTTCCTTAGTTAGTGCAGCCAGCCGGGTTGTTTCATTCCTAAAGGCTCGACATATGGTC
This sequence comes from Nicotiana knightiana, assembly GCA_005239525.1. NCBI lineage: Eukaryota > Viridiplantae > Streptophyta > Magnoliopsida > Solanales > Solanaceae > Nicotiana > Nicotiana knightiana. Next base: position 33,021 of record ML372597.1, on the reverse strand, counting down.
GAGAAGGGTTTTCTGGCCTATCTTGTTATGTGCGGGGCACCACCGTCGAGTCTCCGACGATTGATTCAGTGCCAGTGGTTCGAGAGTTTGCTGATGTATTTCCTTCGGACCTTCCGGGCATGCCTCAGGATCCTGATATTGATTTCTGCATTGATTTAGCTCTAGGCATCCAGCCTATTTCTATTCCTCTGTACCATATGGCTCTGAAGGAGTTAAAGGAGTTGAAGGAGCAGCTTGAGGTGTTGTTGGCTAAGGGGTTTATTGGACCGAGTGTATCAACGTGGGGTGCTCCAGTGCTATTCGTGAAGAAGAATGATGGGTCAATGCGGATGTGTATTGATTACCGCTAGTTGAACAAGGTTACCGTTAAGAACAAGTATCCTTTGCCGCACATCGATGATTTGTTTAACCAGTTGCAGGGTGCTCGCGTGTTTTCTAAGGTTGATTTGAGATCGGGGTATCATCAGTTGAAGATTCGGGCCTCAGATGTTTCGAAGACTGCTTTTCATACGAGATATGTCCATTATGAGTTCCTGATGATGTCCTTTGTCTTGACTAATGCCCCAGCAACATTCATGGACTTGATTAATAGGGTTTTCAGGCCGTATATTGATTCCTTTGTCATTTTCTTCATAGATGACATCTTGATTTACTCATGTAGCCTGGGGGAGCATGACCAACATTTGAGAGTTGTGCTCCTGACTTTGCAAGAACAAAAGCTATATGCTAAATTCTCCAAGTGTCAGTTCTGGTAGGATTCCGTGGCATTCTTGGGGCATGTGGTATCCGAAGAGGGTATCAAGGCTGATCCTCAGAAGATTGAGGAAGTTTAGAGTTGGTCGCGTCCTACTTTAGCTATATAGATCAGGAGCTTTTTGGGCCTATCAGGCTATTATTGCCAATTTGTGGAGGGATTCTCTTCTATTGCAGCACCATTAAACACATTGACTCAGAAGAATGCCACGTTCCTATGGTCGGACGAGTGTGAGGCGAGCTTTCAGAAGCTCAAGACAGCATTAACCTCAACACCAGTTCTAGTATTGCCTTCCGGTTCTGGGATGTATACAGTATATTGTGACGCTTCGCGCATTGGCTTGGGGTGTGTATTGATGCAGGAATGGAGAGTTATTGCTTATTCCTCGCGCCAGCTGAAGGTTCATGAGAAGAATTATCCTGTGCACGATTTGGTGTTGGCGGCGATTGTTCATGCTCTTAAGATTTGGAGGCACTACTTGTATGGAGTGTCCTGTGAGGTTTATACAGACCATCATAGCTTGCATCACTTTTTCAAGCAGAGGGATCTTAATTCGAGGCAGCACAAGTGGCTTGAGATCTAAATTCTTTATCATCCGGGCAAGGCAAATATGGTAGCAGATGCTTTGAGTAGGAAGACGGAGGGTATGGGTAGCTTGCCTTATATTGCAGTAGAGAAGAGACCTCTAGCCTTGGACATTCAGTCCTTGGCTAATCTCCTAGTGAGATTAGACCTTTTAGAGCCTCGTCAATTTTTAGCACATGTGGTTGCTCTGTGTTCGCTCTTGTGGGAGATTAAGGCCCGACAGTTCTACGATCCGTGCTTAGCAGAGCTTCGGGAGATAGTGGTTAAGGGTAGGTCCAAGGAGGTTACTATTGGCGAGGATGGTGTGCTGAGACTTCAGGGCCGCTTATGTGTTCCTAATGTTGATGGTCTGAGGGAGAGGATTCTAGAGGAGGCACACAATTCTCGGTATTCTGTTCATCCTGGTGCTAAGAAGATGTATCGTGATTTGAAGCAGCATTACTAGTGGAGGCGGATGAAGAATGACATTGTGGAGTATGTGACTAGGTGTCTTAATTACCAGCAGGTGAAGTATGAGCACCAGAGGCCAGGAGGCCTACTGCAGCAAATGCCCATTCCTGAGTGAAAATGGGAGCGCATCACTATGGACTTTGTGGTTGGGTTGCCTCGGACTTTGTGGAAGGTTGACACGGTTTGGTTCATCATGGATTGATTGAACAAATCGGCGCATTTCATTCCAGTAGCTACTACTTATACTTCTGAAAGGTTGGCCCAGATCTACATTCAGGAGATAATCCGATTGCACGGTGTGCCAGTGTCCATTATATCAGATCGAGGTCCTCAGTTCACCTCGCATTTCTGGAGAGCATTGTATAGTGAGAGGGGCACCCAGATAGATCTCAGCATAATATTTCACCCCCAGACTAATGGTCAGGCGGAGCGTACAGTTCAGATATTGGAAGACATGCTCAGGGCATGCGTTATTGACTTCGGAGGTCAGTGGGACCAGCTCTTGCCTTTGGCCGAGTTTTCTTACAATAATAGTTACTAGTCCAGCATCTAGATGGCTCCATTTGAGGCTTTGTATGGTCGGCGATGTCGTTCCCCTATTGGGTGGTTTGAGCCTGGTGAGGCTAGGTTATATGGTACCGACCTGGTGAGGGATTCTTTGGATAGGGTGAAGTTGATTCAGGAGAGGATCCGCAAAGCACATTCCAAACAGAAGAGTTACGCAGATCAGAGGGAACGTGCTGTATCATTTATGGAGGGAGACAAGGTTCTATTGAAGGTCTCGCCGATGAAGGGTATTATGAGGTTTGGGAAGAAGGGAAAGCTGAGCCCGAGGTTTATAGGTCCCTTCAAGGTATTGAGGCAAGTTGTGGAGGTTGCTTATGAGCTGGCCTTACCTCCCAGTTTATCAGGAGTTCATCCAGTTTTTCATGTATCCATGCTCCAGAGGTACCACGCCGACTTCTCTCACGTGGTTGATTTCAACACTATTCAGTTGGATGAGAGGTTGGGCTACGAGGAGAAGCCAGTTGCTATTATTGATAGACAGGATCGCCAGTTGTGGTCCAAGAGAGTTTCTGTAGTGAAGGTCCATTGGAGGGTCCAACCAGTCAAAGAAGCGACCTAGGAGTCCGGGATTCGGAAGTGCTTAGAGTGCTATAGGAACACTTGGTTCCTTAAGGTTGGCCTTTAGGGCCAAGTTTGACTTCGGTCAATATTTTTAGTAAACGACCTGAGAATCGTATTTCGACAGTTCCAGTAGCTTCGTATGATGACTTCGGACTTGGGCGTATGCTAAGAATGGGTTTTGGATGACCAGGGAGCATTTCAACACCCAATATTGAAATAGAAAGTTCCTTAAGTTCCTATTGTGGTTTGGGATGTGTTTTTTGTTATCGAGGTCTGAACGGAATTCTGAAATAGGGAATAGTTTCGTTATGTCATTTATGAGTTGCCTGCAAAATTTGGTGTCATTCCGAGTAGTATAGGTCGGTTCGGCGCGTTGTTAGCGAAGTCAAGAAAACTTAAAGTTCCTAAGTTTGGTTCTAGGGATTTTGAGGTGTGATTTTGAGTTTTAGCGTTGTTTTGGGTGTTCCGAAGGCTCGAGCGAGTCCGTATTATGATTTGGGACTTGTTGGTATATTTGGACGGGGACTCGGGTGGGCTCAGATGCCTCCCGGACACCACAAGAGGCCAAAAACCAGCTGAAATATTTGTTGGTGCACCTGTTCTGGTGTTGATCGCAGGTGCGGTTTCCCAGTCGCAGGTGTGGGACTGTTCCTGCGGTCCCATCCTCGTAGGTGCGACCCCTAGCGGGAAGCCCATTTTTCGTAGGTGCAGACAATGTTCCGTAGGAGCGGAGACGCAGGTGCGGTCTCCTTTCTGCAGGTGCGAGCCCAGGCCTCCTCGTCCTTTTCCGCAGGCTCGCACGTGCGAGACCACATGTGCGGTCCTCGAGCCGCAGGTGCAGAACCACTGTCAGACAGTGTGTTTCATTAAAACACGGGATTTCTTCATTTGTCTTCATTTTCTTTCTCCATTAGAGCAGTTGAGAGCAGGGAAAAAGGGCTCCACGACCCAACCACTGAAAGGTAAGTAAATTCTATCCTAAAGTGGTTACTGCATGCATTCTTAGTAGGATTAACAACTTAATTAGTGGAAAATTTAGGAATTTGGTTAGTAACCCAGGGCCTTTGAGAATTTAGAAAATTACCCGTCAATTTGCTATGAAATCAAGTAAAAATCATGTATTAATGATCCTTAGGCTATGGGTGAGTGTTTCCTTGGAGAATATTTGGAATCCGAGCATGCGAGCACGGGCTTGGATTTTGGGATTTCTTCAAGAATGGTGAATTTGACTAAATAATTGGAGAATTCCATGCTTTGAATATGAATTGATATATTTATATAACGTTTGGCTAGTTTCGAGTCCGTGGGTATCGAGTACGGAGCTTCGGGCACATTCTTGACCCAGGGAGTAGGTGTGACACGAGGTGAGTCTCCTTTCTAACCTTGTAAGAGGGAACTGTCCCCCTAGGTGATTTAAATGCTATATGTGATAATATTTGGGGGCTACGTACGTGCAAAGTGACGAGAGTCCGTACGTAGTGGCTATTACTATTATGTCCGGGTAGTTAGGACCACATCATGCCTTGTGTTTTACTTGATATGAACTATATGCTTAATAAATTAAATGTTACATGTTGCTTACTTCCCTGATGTTATGGAATTTGAGAAAAACTTGTAAGGAATTGTTCACTGAAAGTAATTTAAAAAAAGGAATAATGTGTGCGCATGTGACCGCTTCGCAATTTACATTCCGCGAGCGGAGTGTGATTTCCCCCACTCTTATGGGAACGGGCTGTACGCCATGGTGGATTGAGAGATGCACTTTTGGTTCGGACAGTTCGATCCTCGGCAGTGCATAGAGAGGATTGAGAGATGCACTTTTGGTACGGGCCGTTCGATCCTCGGCAGTGCATAGATGTGAGTACTTTATGGAAAAGTGCACTTATGGTTCGGGCCGTTCGACCCTTGACAGTGCACGGACATGACTATCTTATGACTCCGGCCGATTGTCCTTACCCTGCTTGCGCATGATCTATTTGTTACTAAATTCATGGACATTGATTTGACAGATATTTGGGGGAAGGTGAAGTAGTAACTGTTTTTTTATTCATTCCCAGTACTCTCCTTGGATTTTAGTGCCTTATATATATTTGTTCCTTCACTGCCTTTACATGCCTACCATTTCTATCATATTCTGTTAAATTATATTGTTGGGCCTTAGTGAGTGTCATGTCGACCTCTCCTCACTACCTCTTCGAGGTTAGGCGGGATACTCACCGGGTACATATATATTTATGTACTCATGCTATGCTTCTGTAATTAATTGTACTGGTTCTGAGGCTGGTGCATCTAGTTGTTGGATCGGAGGTTGACTTGATATTAGACGGACCTGACTTCACGGTGAGCTGCTTTTCTCCTGGCGATCTCCGGCCCATTGGGTTTTCTTTTGCTTATTTCCCATCTATTTCCTTTAGAAAGTGGGACTATATATTATATCTTTTGTATATTTTGTTAGTATGCCCGTAGGACTTGTGACACTAGTTTCTGGCACACACGTGATAGTTGTTATGGATTTCGGGTTTGTATATTTATATTGGCTCACGCCTCTTCATGATTGCTTTTGATTAAAACTAGCTATTTATCCTTGTCGAATCATGTTTTAAATTTTAAAAAATGAGTATATGTTGAAATGAATAACCTAATAAGAAAGAATCCTTAGTAAATTGAGAATTGTCTTACCCAACCCCACTGTTGGGCGCCATCACGGCCTAAGTTAGGATTTTGGGTCGTGACACAATCGATACCAATCGAAGATCAGGGTTGAGGATGGCCAACTGGAGCCCTTTCTGGTTCAGTACATCCGAACATGTCGGCAGTTAAAAATCATAGGGACGTCAATAGGGAGCCAAGGTCGAACAAAGACCGATATCAACTATACACCACTGATCGAAGGAACAATAGTCCAGGACACAATTCTGCCCGAAATGATACGGAGAAGTGATCGAGGAAAAAATTCTCGGGACCTTTGAGCAAAAGTGGTTTTGACAAGTATGCCGATCCCACAGAGGCACCTCAGTTATCAGAATATAATTTTAGAATCCATGCGTCAGGCATTATATCGGCAATCCGAAGTATCAAAGATACTAGATGGCCCAGATCCATACAGATTGATCCTTCCCAAAGAAACCCCAATTTAATGTGCAAGTATCATGGAACGCATGGTCACATGACAGAGGATTGTAGGCAGTTAAGGGAAGAGGTAGCCCATCTATTCAGTGAGGGGAATCTTTGAGAGTTCCTCAACAATCGAGCTAAGAATCATTTCTGAGAGAGGGACTCCAACAAGAAAAATGAACAGAAGGAAATGCATCATGTCATTCATATGAACGTTGGTGGGGTAAACATCCCGCAGGCAGGGACCCATATTAAAACGTACTAAGATATCAATAAGTATGGAAAAAAGAACCCGAGATTATGTTCCAGAAGGCTCCTTATCATTCAACAACGAAGAAGCGGAAGGAATTTCTCAGCCCCACAACGACGCTCTGGTAATTTCTATCTTATTTCAAGTTAAGCGTGTTTTAGTCGATCTATGTAGTTCAGAAAATATCAGCCGATCGAGGGTCTTGGAGCAGCTTGGCCTACAGGATTAAATCGTGCCTGCAACTCGGGTCTTAAACGGCTCCAATATATCTAGTGAAACAATTAAAAGTAGATTATCCTACCGGTGAACGTGGCTGGAACCATTAAAGATACCAAATTCCATGTAATCAAGGGTGACATGAGGTACAATGCCCTTCTCGGAAGGCCTTGGATCCATAACATAAGGGCAGTCCCCTCGACTCTCCACCAAATGATGAAATTCCTAACGTCGGACGGTGTAAAAATAGTGTACGGGAGCAGCATGCTGCAAAGGAAATGTTTGTGGTCGATGAGGTAACACCGATATCAATGTTATCAACCTCGAAAAAGTCGAGCATCAAAGGTAAATAGGAAGCCAAATAGCAATCGCCACCACCGGCCTCGACCAAATTGGGAAAACAGGAAATTGAAGAAGAAGAGGAGGATTTCCTGACCCCTCGAATGTTGTCCTTGAAGATTCCGACGCCACCAAATCAACGGTCGAAGAGCTGAAACAGGTTATTTTGAACATGTACCTGCCCGATCGAAAGGTGTACCTGGGAACGGGGTTAACCCCCGAACTCAGGAAGAAGCTTATCCAATTTCTTATTGATGACATAGATTATTTTTCTTGGTCCCGTTTAGACATGACAGGGATCTCACCGGAGATAACAACGCATCGGCTACGCCTGGACCCTAAGTTCATACCAGTGAAGTAAAAGAGAAGGCCCCATTCCGAGGTAAAGCACGGATTCATAAAGGACGAGGTAACTAAACATATCAAAATAGGGTCTATTCGGGAGGTAAAATATCCCGAATGGTTAGCCAATATAGTCGTACTCCCTAAAAAGGGAACAAACTTAGAATGTGTGTAGATTATAAGGATTTAAACAAGGCATGCCCCAAAGATTCTTTTCCACTGCCTAACATCGATTGCATGATCGACGCCACGGCCGGCCATGAGATCCTTATTTTTCTTAATGCTTATTCCGGGTACAATCAAATTCAAATGAGCCCGGAAGACCAAGAAAAGACTTCATTTATCACTAAATATGGAACATATTGTAATAATGTAATGCCCGTCGGGCGAAAAATGCAGGAGCTACTTACCAACGTCTAGTAAATAAAAAGTTCGAAGAATAAATAGGTAAGTCAATGGAAGTATATATTGATGACATGCTAGTTAAGTCCCTGCGCACACAGGACCATTTGGCTCATTTGTAGGAAACGTTCGAGATTTAAAGGAAATATAACATGAAGCTCAACCCCGAAAAATGTGCTTTCGAGGTTGGTTCGGGCAAGTTCCTTGGCTTCATGGTGTCGAATTGGGGGATCTAGATCAAACTCGATAAATTAAGGCCATCGAAGACATCACCATCGTGGACAGTGTAAAAGCCGTGCAGAGGCTGACTGGACGGATAACTCTTTAGGATGATTCATCTCGAGGTCGTCGGATCGAAGCCACAAATTTTTCTCTTTAATCAAAAAGAAGAACAATTTCTCTTGGACCCCGGAATGCCAGCAGGAATTAGAGGAATTGAAGTGATACCTATCGAGCCCACCACTGCCTCACACTCCTAAGGCGGATGAGAAACTTTACTTGTACTTAGCAGTATCAGAAATTGCGGTAAGTGGTGTCCTGGTTCGAGAAGAGCATGGTAGGCAATTACTTGATTATTACGTAAGTCAAACTTTAGGAGAAGCAGAACATAGATATCCTGACTTAGAGAAATTGGCACTTGCACTGATAAACGCCTCTAGAAAGTTAAAACCATAAGTGTCACCCCTTATGTGTATTAACCATTTACCCACTTCGTAATATTTTTCACAAGCCCAAACTATCGGGCTGATTGGCCAAATGGACCGTCAAAATCAGTGGATACATATCGAATATCAACCCCGAACATCCATCAAGTCTCAAATTTTAGCAGACTTCGTGGCCGATTTCACGCCAACCCTCGTACCCGAAGTTGAAAAAGAATTCTTATTAAAATTGGGTACATCATCGGGGGTGTGGACCCTTTTCACAGGCGGTGCTTTGAATGTGAAGGGGTCCGGGCTAGGCATTATTTTGAAGCCGCCCATCGGTAACACTATTAGGCAATCTATCAAAACTTCTAAGTTTACTAACAACGAGGCCGAGTACGAGGCCATGATTGCAGGTCTCTAGCTAGCGAAAAGCTTATGGTGGTGAACCAAGTAAATAAAACCTTCGAATTTCGAGAGGATAGAATGCAAAGGTATTTGGACAAGCTGCAGGTAACTTGCACCGCTTTAAGGAATGAACCTTAAAGCATGTACCTCGAGAACAAAATAGCGAAGTCGATGCACTCGCAAATTTTGGGTCATCGATCGAGGAGGACGAGATCAACTTGGGGACTGTCATTCAACTCTCGAGATTCATGATCGAGGAAGGTCACACTGAGGCAAACTCTACAAGATTAACCTGGGATTGGAGGAACATATATATTGAATACTTGAAAAACGGAAAGCTCCCACCGGACCCTAAAGAGTCGAGGGCCCTACGAACCAAAAGTTTCTCGATTCACATTGGCCGAAGATGGAACATTATACATAAGAACATTCATCGGACCATCGGCAATATGTTTGGGACCAGGGGACACCGATTATGTTCTACGAGAGGTCCATGAAGGCACTTGTGGGAACCACTCTGGCGCCGAATCACTGATTCACAAAATCTTTAGAGTAGGATACTACTGGGATAGCATGGAAAAAGACACTAAGGAGTTTGTTTGTAAATTTGATAAATGTTAAAGGTTTGCACCAATGATCCACCAGCCTGAAGAACAACTTCATTCGGTCCTATTCTCATGGCAATTCATGGAATGGGGGATGGATATCATCGGCTCTCTTCCATCGGCCCCAGGTAAAGCTAAGTTCATTTTATTCATGACTGACTATTTCTCCAAATGGGCTGAAACACATGCTTTCGAAAAATTCATAGAGAAAGAGGGTATAGACTTCATCTGGGGTCACATCGTGTGTCGATTCGGGATACCCGCCGAAATAGTGTGCGACAATGGAAAACAATTTATCAGCAGCAAAGTGACAAAATTCCTCAAAGACCATAAAATAAAAAGGATATTATTAACGTCGTATCATCCTAGTGGGAACGGACACGATGAACAAGATTGTCATTCAAAACCTAAAGAAAAGATTGAACGACGCTAAGGGGAAATGGAGAGAAATTCTACTCAAAGTCCTTTGGGCATATCGAGAAACATCGAAGTCCAGCACGGGGGCAACTCCATTTTCCTTAGTATATGGCTCTGAAGCCTTGATTCCAGTCGAAGTCGGGGAACCCAGTGCCAGGTTTTGACATACAATAGAAGAATCAAATCACGAGGCTATGAATACTAGCCTCTAATTATTAGATGAAAAATGAGAAGCCTCACTCGTTCGAATGGCTACACAAAAGCAACGAATCGAAAGATACTACAATAGGATAACCAACATTCACCACTTCAGAGTCGGGGACTTATTCCTAATAAAAGTCACCATCAAAACTCGAGATCCTAATGAAGGGAAGCTCGGCCCAAATTGGGAAGGACCCTACCAAGTCCTCGACATCATCGAAAAGAGGTCTTATAAGCTTGGCACGATGGATGGCGAACAACTACAGTATAATTAGAACATATCACTTCTCAAAAGATATTATTGCTAAGGTATGACTTTATTCCTTTTTCATTTATATATTCGGTACTAACTCATTCCAAGTGTTCGATCAAAGACATCGAGACCTCAGGTTTTAAAGCACGCGTGGCACTCTTTTTCCCTGAGATAATTTTTTGTCCCAAACGGATTTTTCCGGAGAGGTTTTTAACGAGGCTAAAATTATGTGCTACCTGGGGACAATTCAACTCTATCCAAGGCTTCTTTACAATCAACCTCGAATACTGGGGGGCATCACCCTCGGATGTTATATTTTCGAGGAAAGGACTTCATGTAAAAGGGTATCGATAGGGAAAATTTTATAATGGGCCAAACAGTAAAATGAACCGTGTCCATATATATTAGTCGATCCCCACTGGAAAAACATGTACGCGTGTATAAATTATTCAAATAAGCATTTTTCCTTTTCAAATATCTTGTGTCTCAAAGAAAAATTTCTATTATACAAGATCCATGCTTATGATTTTGTGAATCATGGTTCAAGGGCCAAGCACAGTTGCACCTCGAAAGGTAAAAGGCTCAAGGGCCAAGTGCGAATATACCTCGAACACTCGGGGACTGCCGCTAACAATCGACATATTCGAATTATTTAAAGTCAAATTCATAAGACGTGAAAGAGGAACCCCTCGATCTATAGGCCCGGGCCATCATTCTCGGGGACTAGCACTTCGAACAAGTTCAAAGTGTTATTGGGAAATAATCCCAAGAGGCATACCCAAAGGCTACGACCAAATTAATGTAGCTTAGAGACGTCCGAATCCCGCAATAAAAATAAGCCTTCGAATTATTTGGAAAACCGGTTAAAAAAGGCTACCCTCGGAAAATAATCAAAAGGAATTCGATAAAATCAGCCCTCGGAAAAACTTAAGAGGTATCAAGTTATCCTAACACAAACATGCGAAGGCATAAAAAACAAAGGGGTTTCGATCAACATTGAACCCTCAAAAAACCCAATGGGTAAAAAATACATGCTAAGGCATAAAGAAATTTTTACCAAGTCTTTAAGCCGAAACAGAGAAAAAATAGCAATATTTTTGAGGCCATATCGACCTAATCAAAAGAGCCTAAGGGACAATACACTTAAAGTTCGAGATCTTGTTCTCACTCAATTCGATCCTATGGGTTCCACTATTTCGAGCTCAAATAAAAACTGACTTGAATATACTCAAGGATTCATCATTATTTGATATAAAACATAAGGGGTATGTGCTACAAGTTCGAACCATATTCAAAGTCGACTAATGTGATTTTGATAAAGCCACCCAAAACCAAAATCTCGAACACATCGTTCGAAGCATAAAATTGTGCTAAAGTTTTACAAGGCACAAAACATGTTTGAAGATAAAAATTGAGAAGGTATTCAAAAGAAAATTTTCTTTATATATATATATATATATATATATATATATACATATGAAGGAGGATGTGTACAAAATACCGACAAAGGTCTTACAAAAAGTTAAAAGAAACAAAGTCCTAACTCTGACCAGGATCGACCTCTTCATCCTGGACAGCCTCTCCTTCGGGCCCCTCGCCATTATCATATCTACCACGACCGCCTTCCTCATCATCATCTTCATCGGAGGAGGAGGCAAGCAGCCTGGCATTGGGTTCAAGAACCTTAGCTTGAGCTATCTCCTCGGAGAGGTCAAAGCCTCGAGCGTATATTTCTTCAAGGGTCTCCCTCCGGGATTGGAACTTTGCAAGTCATTATTCCATCGCTCTCGATCGAAAGCCTCCTTTAGCTGCATTTGAGAAGCCTCGGCATCGGCCAGGTACATGGCTATGGACTTGTCAGCCAAGACATTCATCTTCTCGACCTCCGCCTTGGCCTCAGCGAGATCGTCTTCACTCCTCGATCTTTTTAGCATGGGCTAAGCTTTTCTCTTTAGTGCTCCAAAAGTTGAACCTCGGCAGATGATAGTTTGGCCGAGGTAGCCTCTTTTTTCATAGAAAAGTGGTCCATGTTCTCTTTATACCGATCACAATAAACTTTGAATTGCTCAACTTCCCCCCGAAGCAGCCTGATCTTTTCAACCTTTTGCTACAACTCAGATATTGAAGTATTAGCCTCCACAGTTGGGTCAGGTCCGTACTTTTTCAAAAGGATAGTTACCTGCTCGTCTAGATCGGCCACTTCCTTACGAGCCTTGGCCAAATCCGCTAGATGGTCGTATAGCGCTTCATCTTTTTTGCTACAAAGAAGCTTTAAAGTATTCCTCTCCTATGAGGTTTTCTAAAGCTCGGCCTCGCACTGGCTCAGGTGGCTCAAGACTTTGTAAAGGCTTATACAAAAAGAAAAATACAAGTCATACTTAAAGAAAGAAGAGTAAGAAACGGAATTGCAGCAACTAATGCTTACCCGAGATAAGAGACGTTGGGCATCTTCGAAGATAATGGAAGCATCGTTGAGGTGGAAAGCATCATCAACCCCAGTGAAGCAGACCCGAAAAGGATCCCCTACACTAGAGACTCTGTCTATATCGAGGGTCTTCATGTCCCGAGCCTCGCTTATTGTCTCCTCAGAGTATGTTGGTAGAGAAGGCAAATGACCTGCTGTCATGGCCCCGAGTAAGTCGCTCGGGATGTTGTGTCGGCCCTCGGGGTTTCAGAACCGGCCCTGTCCGTTGTGTTTGCGGATGGTCGAGTGATGATCTCGACCTCAGGCAATTCGGGATCCTCAGTCGAACCCTTTTTGGAAGCCTCCTTATTATGAGGCTTGATTTCAGCAGCCGACTCCGACTCCGAAGGTTTGGCGACCTCGACAGCCTTCCTGGGTCGAGCCACTAGTTCCGAGGCGCCACTTTCTTCTTCTTCTTCTTCTTCATCTCTCAGATTTTGGACCAACTCCACCATGAGAGAAACAACCTTCCTCCCGATCTTTCGAGGTTTGGGCTTGGGGTCCTCGGGCAGAGAGACTCCCTTCCTTTTCTTGTCTTTCCCCGGCTTTGGAATCGGAGACTTGGCCTCTTCCTCGCCACTCGGGGGCCTCAATATTTCATCTTTGGTCAGGCCTGCACAAAAGAAGCTTAGTAATAAATAAAGGTACAAACAATATTTCCAAATATAAAGAAGAAGATCTTTACCATGGTTATTTTCTTCCCATCTGCCGTTTACCAAATCACGTTAGCTGCGCTCGGCATGGGAGGAAGTCGAGGCTAACTTCCGAACCCAATCTTCAAGGTCGAGGACTGTGAGAGGCATCCATGCAACAGCTGCATAGCAAATGAGAACGTTATATAAAGCAAAAGCAGGTACGAAGAATAATGGGTGATATATTACTTACAATTGGGGTTCCACTCCTCGGGGAATGGCTTTTTCTCCTTCGGGATTATGTCACAAGTCCTTACCCGGATGAACCGGCTCATCTTACCTCGATCCTTATCCTCGTCGATGGTTGAAAACAAGGCCTTCATGCTCGACGTTGGAGCTTGATCAATCCTCGGTAAAGTCGAGGTCAGTACAATCGCATGAGGTGGCTAAGGGTGAACTCCAGCCCCTCGGCCTTGCTGGAGAAGAAGCGCAGCATAATCACAATGCAATAGAACGAGGGGTGAACTTGGCCAAGGGTGACCCGATGTCTTTTGCAAAAGTCGACGACCTCGGAGCAGGGATTTAAAAACCCCTCCATATGAGTAGTAATTCTGTCTTTAGGAGCAAGGATTTGTACCACAACCTCGGGCCCTCAGTTGCATCCCTCTTGATGGCTTCGAGGTGGCTCGTCGTTATAGAGCAGATGTATCTCAACACATGCTCACATCGGTCTAGGACCGATGAAGGGTTCTTGATCATGAAATCGGATTATAAAATGCATGGGCTGGGAACATACTCTTGAGGGAGGTTCCACCGGTGTTTTGTCACCGGCCGACCGGGAAGAAGAGGAAGAAGTTTTCTCTTTCTGAGGGACGGTTTTGGAGGTTTTCGCCATTGATTCAGGTAAAGAAGAGCGAAGGAAGATGAAACTAGGTGTTGTCAGTGCTAACGAGGTTGACTCAACGGGCGGTGAAAGAGAGGAGATAGAGAGTTAATGGACTTAGAAGTTTGATTAAAGCAAAAAGTAAAGTTTTGATTCAACAAAGGAGTCTATATTTATAAATTCACGACGACGGTTCGGCGGTGCTAGTGGTTGACTGTCACGACCCCAAATCCTAAATCGGCCGTGATGGCTCCTATAGTGGAACTAGACTAGCCAATAACCACATGTTCACAATTTCTTTCAAAATCCCAAATCAAAATCCAACATTTCATAAATATACAAGGTTTACTAAATAAAGTAGGCCAATAAACAATGCCACCGACCCCAAAACCCGGAGACAACAAGTCATGAGCATCTAGAAGAATAAGCCAAAAGATACTATCATAATACAAAACCTCCAAATGAAAGCTAGATTCAACAAGAAGGGAAAAATAGAGATGTTGCGGACGCTTAACAGCTACCTCTATATCCCGCAAATCCGGCTCCGCGTGGAATAGATGGCTAATGCTCGACATCTGCACCTGAATCTGCACACAGAGGTGCAGGGAGTAACGTGAGTATGTCAACTCAGTAGTAATGAAAATAAATCAAGTCTAAGCGGCAAGGAAACACATAAAATCAACGCCATCAAATCACAATATACACAACCTTACTTTCCAATAGTATAACAAAGATATATGAAATCGTCATGCCTTAAAACCAACTTCAGAAAAATCCTTTGAAGAATGTATATTTTTCAACAACTTCAACCGAAAGGTGTAGTAATAAAATGACATGAATCATATAGAGGCCCCTCGGGCAAAACATGTTTCATAATCAGCCCCTCGGGCATGCCTCACAGTTACTCATAATCAGCCCCTCGAGCATACCTTACCATCACTCGAAATCAGTCCCTCAGCATCTCACGGTCACTCAAAACCTCACAGTCACTCATGCCTCCCAATCACTCGTCACTCGGCACTCGGCACTCTGTGCGCTCACTGGGGTGTGTACAGACTCCGGAGGAGCTCCTACAGCCCAAGCGCTATAAACAAGCCAAATCATGGCATCAATCACTTTCAGGCACTTGGCCTCTCTCATATCATAACATCCTCAGAACATTGGCCCTCGGCCTCACTCAGTCAGACACTCTCAGCACGCCACTCGGGCCATAAACAAAGCGGGGTTCTCGACCCAAAATAGTATTTCATTTCAAGAAATAATATCAACAAACTGTGAGTGTCAAAACAATTTAGCAAGAAAGACTGAGTGTATAATCATAGTTTCAAAGTGAGGAATATCAGTAAAATAGCCCCCAAGGGGTTAAAACAGATCGGCACTAGGCCCCAAACATGGCTTACAACCCAAGTATAACAAAACATAGTATTACTAATAAACATATGCTTTAAAAGCAGTTTCGCAACTCAATAGTTGCCTAAAAAAGGAAACATATTTCCAAATTTTCAGTTCGTGCACACCCCACACTCGTCATCCAGTGTGTGTGTCACTCCAAATCCGTGAAAGGATGTAAAGTATGGGTTTCATACCCTTAGGATAGGATTTATAACCATTACTTACCTCTACCGGGCCACAACACAAGTCTACAATACTCTTGCCCCTCAAATTGGCTCCCGATTGCTCCGAATCTTGCCAAAACCATTTTAACATCATCAATATATAACCAAGGAACACAACCCAATCGAAAACTATCAAATTACACAAAAATCTCGAAATTCGGCCAAACCCAAGCCCCGGGACCACATCTCGAAATTCGATAATTTTTATATCATTAGAATACTCGTCCTCCCACGATTTTATACATACCAAGAACACTAAAATCGGACCACAATTGCCCACTCAAATCCTCAAAAGAAGAATCAATTTCCCATGCACCCCTTCTTCCCCAATTTGGGTTTAATTCCAGCAAATTCTATGGTTGAATCACTTAGAAATCGAAATATAACCGAGTTATGAAGTTAAGAACCTTAAATCCAAGTGATTCCCTTCAATTCCCTCTTCAATCCTCTCAAAAGTGCTCCCAACTCGTCAACGATGGAGGAAAATATGAGCCAATTTCGCTCAATAGGCCTTTTAAAACATTCTGCCCAGCTATAAAATTTCCTTCACTGCGATCGCGAACCTTGGCATGCGATCGCAATGCACAGACCAACCAACCAATGCGATCGCAGACCAATACATGCGATCGGATAAAAAAATTCTTCACCGCACACACGCACCTCAAAATACTCTATGCTATCACAGAACCACCCACGCGATCGCACTATCTATCATGCCCAACCTATGCGATCGCAATCCTAACCACGCGATCGCATAGAACAAAATTTCTGCCCCACTATTTTACTCTACGCGATCGCAAACATCCTCACGTGATCACGTAGAAGGAAACCAGATCCTCACACTAGCAGAAATCTGCCCCGTTTCCAAGCCAAGAATTGGTCCGTTAATCACCCGAAACACACCCGAGGCCCTTGGTACCTCAACCAAACATACCAACATATCCCATAACATCATTAAAAATTAGTCGAGCCTTCGAAACACCAAAAACAATGTAACAACACCAAAATCTCATCAAATTCAAGCCTATGAACTTTAAAACTTTCAAATTTCGCCAACTACGCCGAAACCAACCAAACTACCTCCGATTAACCTGAAATTTTGCAGACATATCCAAAAGGACATTACGAACCTGCTCCAACTTCCAGAATTCCATTCCGACCCCGATAGCCTATTTTTCACTGCCGATCGAAAATCGCCAACAACTAACTTTCGCCAATTCAAGCCTAATTCTACATCGGACATCAAAACTTCATTCCGAACACACTCCTAAGTCCCAAATCACCTAAGGATGTTATCCGAGCCATAAAATCCGCATTCCGAGGTCGTTCACCAATAGGTGAACTCTCAGTTGACTTCCTCAACTATTAGGCTACTTTAAAAGGCTAAATGCCTAAATTCTCACCATAACCACTCTGGACCCAAACCAACTGACCCAACACAACAAGAACATGCTAGCAATATATAACAAATGCAGAAATGGGGAAAACGAGGTAAATCTCACGGAACGACCGGCCGGGCCGTTACATCCTTCCCCTCTTAAATAAACGTTCTTCCTCGAATGGGTCTAGAAATATACCTGGAGTCTCGAATAAGTGAGGATATCTGTCCCGCATCTCCCGCTCGGTCTCCTAGGAGGAATCCTCCACCGGCTGCCCTCCCCATTGAACATTTACTGAAACTATATCCTTTGACCTCAGCTTCCTGACCTGTCGACCCAAAATAGCTACTGGATCTACCTCATATGACATATCACCCTCGAGCTGAACCGTGTGGAAGTCCAAAACATGGGAAGGGTCACCAACATACTTCCGGATCATCGAAACATGGAATACTGGATGAATACTCGATAAACTGGGAGGCATAGCAAGCCTATAAACCACCTCCCCAACCCTTTGAAGCACCTCAAATGGCCCAATGAACCTGGGACTCAACTTCCCCCTCTTCCCGAATCTCATAACACCCTTCATGGGCGACACCTTAAGCAACACCTGATCCCCAAGTATGAGAGACACATATCGGACCTTGCAGTCCGCATAACTCTTCTGCTTAGACTGCGTCGTGCGAAGCCTCTCCTGAATCAACTTTGCCTTACTCAAAGCATCATGAACCAAGTCTGTGCCCAACAGCCTAGCCTCGCCTGGCTCAAACCAACCAACCGGAGACCTGCACCTCCTACCATATAAAACCTCATACGGATCCATCTGGATACTCGACTAATAGTTGTTATTATATGCAAACTCCGCTAGTGGCAGAAACTGGTCCCATGAACCACCAAATTCAATCACACAAGCACGCAACATATCCTCCAAAATCTTAATGGTGTGCTCCGACTACCCGTCGGTCTAAGGATGAAACTTTGTGCTCAACTCAACTTGAGTACCCAACTCTCTCTACACGTCCCTCCAAAACTGAGATGTGAATTGAGTGCCTCTGTCGGAAATGATAGAATCTGGAACGCCATGCAACCGGATAATCTCCCTGATATAAATATGACTAACCTCTCTGAAGAATAAGTAGTACCAACAAGAATGAAGTGCGCAGACTTGGTCAGCCGATCCACAATAACCCATATAGCATCAAACCTCCTCGAAGTCTGTGGGAGTCTAAATACGAAGTCCATGGTGATCCGCCCCTACTTCCACTCTGGAATATCAAACCTCTGAAGAAATCCACCTGGTCTCTGGTGCTCATACTTGACCTACTGACAGTTGATACACCGAGCCAGAAACTCCACAATATCCTTCTTCATCCTCCTCCGCCAATAATGTTGCCTCAAATCCTGATACATTTTTGCCGCACCGGATGGATGGAATACCGTGAACTATGAGCCTCTGCTAGAATCAAATCTCGAAGCCCATCTATATTGGGCATGCAAATCTGGACCTTCATCCTCATGACCCCATAATCACCAATAACCACATCCATGGCATCACTGCGACGGACCCTGTCCTGAAGAACAAGCAAATGTGGATCATCATACTAGTGTGCTCTAATCTGATCGTAAAGAGAAGACCTGGAGGCCACAAAATCCAACACCCGCGGGGGATCTGATAGATCCAACCTCACCAACTGACTTGCTAAGGCCTGGACATCAAGGTCTAATGGCCGCTCTACTATTGGAAGGTAGGCTAGACTCCCCAAGCTCTCTGCTCTACGACTCAAGGCATCGGCCACTACATTGGCCTTCCCCTGGTGATATAAGATAGTGAGCTCATAATCCTTGAGGAGCTCCAACCATCTCCTTTGACGCAAATTCAAGTCCTTCTGCCTTAGTAGATACTGCAAACTGCGATGATCAGTGAAAATCTCACACTGCACTCCGTACAAATAATGCTGCCAAATCTTCAAGGCATGAACAATGGCACCTAACTCAAGATCGTGCACTGGATAATTCTTCTCGTGCACCTTCAACTGTCTGGACGCGTAGGCAATCACCCTACCGTCCTGCATCAATACCGCTCCCAAGACAACTCTAGAAGCATCACAATAAACTGTGTAAGAACCCGAACCAGCAGACAAAACAAATATTGGAGTTGTAGTCAATGCTGACTTGAGCTTCTGGAAGCTCTCCTCACACTCATTAGACCATCTGAATGGAGCACCCTTCTAGGTACATCTGGTCAATGCCGAAGCAATAGAAGAGAATCCCTCCACAAAGCAATGGTAATGTCTCGACAAACCAAGGAAACTCCTAATCTCTGTAGCTGAGGACGGTCTGGGCCAACTCTGCACCGCCTCTATCTTCTTTGGATCAACCTGAATCCCCTCACTAGACACCATGTGCCCCAAGAAAGCTACCGAACCAAGCCAAAACTCACACTTGGAGAATTTTGCATAAAGCTTCTCCTCCCTCAACCTCTGTAATACAACTCTCAAATACTGAGCATGCTCTTCCTGGCTACGAGAATAAACCAGGATGTCATCAATGAACACAATGACGAAGGAATCAAGATAAGGCTGAAACACGATGTTCATCAATTGCATGAACGCAACTGGGGCATTGGTCAGCCCAAACGACATAACCAAGAACTCATAATGACCATATCTGGTCCTGAAAGAAGTCTTCAGGATGTCAGAATCCCGAATCCTCAATTGATGATACCCAGATCTCAAATCAATCTTGGAGAACACTCTGGCTCCCTGAAGCTGGCGAAACAAATCATCAATGCGGGGAAAAGGACACCGGTTTTTCATCGTAACCTTGTTCAATTGCCGATAGTCAATACACATATGCATGGACCCTTCTTTCTTCTTCACGAACAACACCGGTGCACCCCAAGGTGACACACTAGGCCGAATGAACCCCTTATCCAGGAGATCCTGAAGCCGCTCCTTCAATTCGTTTAGCTCCGATGGTGCCATACGATAAGGCAGAATAGAAATAGGCTGAGTGCCTGAAACCAAGTCAATAGCAAAATCAATATCCCTGTCAGTTGGCATGCTTGGCAGCTCTACAGGAAACACATCCGAAAAGTCACGAACCAGTAGATCTGAATCAATGACGGGAGTCTTACCACTGACATCCCTCATGAAGGCCAAATAAGATAAACACCCTTTCTCAACCATGCTCTGAGCCTTCAGGTAAGAAATCACCATGCTAGGCATATACTAGGAAGAACCTCTCCACTCAACCCACGGACGTCCCGGCATAGCTAAGTTCACGGTCTTAGCGTGACAATCAAGAACAGCATGGCACGGAGATAACCAATCCATGCCTAATATCACGTCAAAATCGACCATGCTGAGTAACAGTAAGTCCACTCGAGTCTCTAGATCCCCAATAGATACCATGCACGACCGATACACACAGTCCATGACAACAATATCGCCCACCGGAGTCTACACATGAACAAAGGTTACTAGAGACTCACGGGGCATATCCAGAAAACTAGCAAAATATGAAGAAACATAAGAATATGTAGAACCAGGGTAAAATAAAACAAGGGTATCACGGCAACAGATTGAAACAATACCTGCAATCACGGCATCTGAGGCCATAGCATCCGTCCTGGATGGAAATCCATACATGCAAGCCTGACCTCGCCCTACTCAACCTCCCCCTCTAGTGCGGCCTCTGGCTGATTGACCACCACCCCTGGCTGCCTGGGCGGGTGGTGAAGTGACTGGACCTGAAGTCGAGGGCCGGCCCCTCTGCTAAGAAGATCCACCGGAACGGTGGGGACACTACCTCCACACGTGCCCGAACTCTCCACACTCAAAGCAACTACCTGAAGCTGTAGGTGGGGACAGATAGAAACCCCTAGCACCTGTACGGCCACTAGAAGACTCATGCATAGAAGAACCCTGAACTGGGGGTGCTCGAGCTACACTCTGATCTGGGAGGGAACCAAATGAAGTGCGGACTGACTGAGAACCTCGGGGACCCTGGCCCAAAGATGCACCACTATACGCTGGGCGGCCTGACTGAGGAGGCTTGAATGAATGGCCCCTACCCTGCTGAAACTGTCCCCTGAAGGGAGCACCACTGGAACTGCCCGAACCACGAGGCCTCTTGGCCTCCCTCTCCTCCCTCTCCTTGCGGCAAACAGACTCGATATCTCGAGCTATGTCAACAACCTTCTCGAATGAAGTACCCGATACTCTCTCCTGAGTCATAAGCAACCGAAGCTGATAAGAAAGACCATCCACAAACTTCCTCACCCTCTCCCTATCAGTAGGGACAATCTTAGAAGCATGCCTAGCCAACTTGGAGAACCTCATCTCATATTGAGTAACTGATAACTCTCCCTGGCGGAGGTGCTCAAACGGTCTACGGTGCTCCTCTCTGTGGGACTGAGGAACATACTTCTCCAAAAAGATCGTGGAGAACTGCCGCCTGGTAAGAGGTGTTTAACCAACCAGTCTATGCCTCTCGAACGACTCCCACCAGGTAAAGGCAGCACCCGCAAATTGAAATGTAGCAAATGAGACCCCACTGGTCTCTAAAATACCTGTGGTACGCAGTATCCTCTAGCACCTATCTAGAAATCCCTGGGCGTCCTCGCCCTCTGTACCGCTGAAGCTGGAGGCTGAAGTCTGCTGAATATCTCCAACCTGCGCTGCTCATCCTCAGGCATAGCACGGACCACATAATCCTGGACCAGAGCAACTGGCTGAGCGGGGGCTGCTCCCGGTGCCTGAATACCCTGTGCAGCCTGCTCAGGTGCCTGGGCAGCTGGAGTCTGGTTGCCTCCCCCGGCCTGAGTTGTAGGGGCAGTAGAAGACATGGCGACTGCCTGAGCCAAACTGGTGCATACTGTCAATATCTGAGACAGGTTCTCCTGAAGACCCGAAATAACCATGGCACTACTAGAGCCTGAGCCTGTCCCGCTGGGACACCATCGGTGGGAACCTGATTATGATCGATAGGGGGATCCTGAGGTACTACCCCGGCTGCTACGCGGGTTGGCCCCTACCTCTACCATGGCCTCGACCTCTCGCTTGTCTAGCCGGTGACTGGTCACTCTGATCGGTATGGCTTGTCCTCACCATCTGTGAGAGAATGAAACAACGTAAGTTCAGATTTCAAGAATCAATAGATCAGCACGAAAGAGTACAAGAAAGATAGAAATGTTTCCTAAAAGTTCGGCAGCCTCTCAAAGATAAGTACAGACGTCTCCGTACCGATCTGCAAGACTCTACTAAACATGCTCATGACCGTTGAGTCCTATGTAACCTAGGCTTTGATACCAAACTGTCATGACCCCAAAATCCTAAATCGGTCGTGATGGCGCCGATCGTGGAACTAGGCTAGCCAATAACCACATGTTCATAATTTCTTTCAAAATTTCAAATCGAAATCCAGCATTTCATAACTATACAAATTTTACTAAATAAAGTAGGCCAATAAACAGTGCCACCGACCCCAAAACCCGGAGCCAACAAGTCATGAGCATCTAGAAGAATAATCCAAAATATACTATCATAATACAAAACCTCCGAATGAAAGCTAGATACAACAAGAAGGGAAAAACAGAGATGCTGCGGACGCTGAACAGCTACCCCTATATCCCGCAAATTCGGCTCCGGGCGAAATAGATGGCTAATTCTCGATATCTGCACCTGAATCTGCACAGAGAGGTGCAGGGAGTAATGTGAGTACGCCAACTCAGTAGTAATAAAAATAAATCAAGTCTAAGCGGCAAGGAAACACATAAAATCAATTCCATCAAATCACAATATACACATCCTTACTTTCCAGTAGTATAACATAGATATATGAAATCACCATGCCTTGAAACCAACTTTAGAAGAATCCTTTGAAGAATGTATATTTTTCAACAACTTCAACCGAAAGGTGTAGTAATAAAATGAAATGAATCATGTAGAGGCCCCTCGGGCAAAACATATTTCATAAGCTCAGAGTGAAAGTAGTAAAATCATATGTAGCCCCTCGGGCAAAACATGTTTCATAATCAGACCCTCGGGCATGCCTCACTGTCACTCATAATCAACCCCTCGGGCATACCTCACCATCACTCAAAATAAGTCCCTCAGGACCTCGCAGTCACTCATGCCTCCCAATCACTCGTCACTCGGCACTTGGCACTCTGTGCTCTCATTGGAGGTGTGTACGGACTCCGGAGGGGCTCCTACAGCCCAAGCCCTATAAACAAGCCAAATCATGGCATCAATCACTCTTAGGCACTCAGCCTCTCTCATATCATAACATCCTCACAACATTGGCCCTCGGCCTCACTTAGTCAGACACTCTCAGCACACCACTCGGGCCATAAACAAAGCGCGGTTCTCGACCCAAAACAGTATTTCATTTCAAGAAATAATATCAACAAACTCTAAGTGTCAAAACAATTTAGCAAGAAATACTGGGTGTAAAATCATAGTTTCAAAGTGAGGAATATCAGTAAAATAGCCCCCAAGGGGTTAAAACAGATCGGCACTATGCCCCAAACATGGATTACAGCCCAAGTATAACAAAACATAGTAATACTAATAAACATATGCTTTAAAAGAAGTTTCGCAACTCAATAGTTGCCTAAAAAAAAGAAACCTATTTCCAAATTTTCAGTTCATACACGCCCCACACTTGTCATCCAGTGTGTGCGTCACTCCAAATCCGTGAAAGGATGTAAAGTCCGGGGTTTCATGCCCTCAGAACATGATTTATAACCATTACTTACCTCTACCCGGGCCAGAACACTAGTACGCATTGCTCTTGCCCCTCAAATTGGATCTTGATTGCTCCGAATCTAGCCAAAACCAGTTTAACATCATCAATATATAACCAAGGAACACAACCCAATCGAAAACTATCAAGTTATACAAAAATCTCGAAATTCAGCCAAACCCGAGCCCCAGGCCCACGTGTCGGAATTCGATAATTTTTACATCATTAGAGTGCTCGTCCTCCCACGATTCTATACATACCAATAACACTAAAATCAGACCACAATTTCCCACTCAAATCCTCAAAAGAAGAATCAATTTCCCATGCACCCCTTCTTCCCTAATTTGGGTTTAATTCCAGCAAATTTTATGGTTTAATCACTTAGAAACCGACATATAAACGAGTAATGAAGTTAAGAACCTTACCTCCAACTGATTTTCTTCAAGTATCTCTTCAATCCTCTCAAAAGTGCTCCCAACTTGTCAACAATGGAGGAAAATATGAGCCAATTTCGCACAATAGGCCTTTTAAAACATTATGCCCAGCTATAAAATTTCCTCCAATGCGCGATCCTTGGCACGCGATCGCGATGCAAAGACCAACCAACCAATGCGATCGCAGATCAATGCACGTGATCGCATAGAACAATTCTCCACCTCACACACGTGCCTCAAAACACTCTACGCGATCGCAGAACCACCCACGCGATCACATTGCCTATCATGCCCAACCTATGCGATCGCTATCCTAACCACGCGATCGCATAGAACAAAATTTCTGCCCCACTATTTTACTCTACGCGATCGCAAACATGCTCACGCAATCGCGTAGAAGGAAACCAGATCCTCACACCAGCAGAAATCTGCCCAGTTTCCAAGCAAAAAATTGGTTCGTTAATCAGTTGAAACATACCCGAGGCCCTCGGGACCTCAACCAAACATACCAACATATCCCATAACATCATTCAAACTTAGTTGAGCCTTCAAAATACCAAAAACAACGCAACAATACCAAAATCACATCAAATTCAAGCCTATGAATTTTGAAACTTCCAAATTTCGGCAACTACGCCAAAACCAACCAAAACACCTCTGATTGACCTGAAAGTTTGCAGACATATCCAAAAGGACATTACGAACCTGCTCCAACTTCCAGAATTCTATTCTGATAGCCTATTTTCCACTGCCGACTGAAAATCGCCAAAAACTAACTTTCGCCAATTCAAGCCTAATTCTACACCGGACATCAAAACTTCATTCCAAACACACTCTTAAGTCCCAAATCACCTAACAAAGCTATCCGAGCCATAAAATATGCATTCCGAGGTCGTTCACCAATAGGTCAACTCTCGGTTGGCTTCCTTAACTATTAGGCTACTTTAAAAGGCTAAATGCCTAAATTCTCACCATAACCACTCCGGACCCAAACCAACTGACCCAACACAACAAGAACATGCTAGGAATATATAAAAAATGATGAAATAGGGAAAACGGAATAAATCTCACGGAACGACCGACCGGGTCGTTACATTGACTACCCACTGACAGGCATTAAAGATTTGGGAAACTATATCGATGGGACGTTTCGGTCACCTCCATCGCTTGCGTCATAAGGATGGTATCATGATCGAGGTCTTTAGAAAATTGAGGCTCATGTCGTTTCTTATCATTTTATTCTAATAAATGTGTGGACTATCTGTATACGGTCGAAATCAAGCATGCCCGATTTTATTGACTGATCGAGGCAGGGGAGTTGCCCCGAGGATAGCCTCATAATAGGTCAGGCTCGAGCTCGAAAATAGAACATCAAGCTTGGAGATCGAAGTGTTCATTGAGATATAGGCTAGCAACAATCGAGACCAAGCATGACTGACTTCGAGTAAGGCGTAATAACGGAATGGCGCGAAATGAGTAACCGATCGAAGATTACAGCAGAAATCCCGGAACAGATCAAATCAAAGCAGTTATTGATTTCAATCATGGGATTTACTTTTGTTATTAGAATTTTACATTATTTAAGATTCCTCTTACTTCTGTATTGGATCTCATTCATTTATAAGCATCATCATTTTATTCACTAATAAGATTTTATAATCCTGTTACTCTCTTTACTTCACTTATTGTTCATTATTGTTGTTCCACTCTTTACTGTTATTACTACGCTATCTCGAGACTGTCTCGAATCGAGGTTGAGACTCTGCTCATATACTAGTTTGATCTATCTTATTGTCTTATTTATCTATTTCATTCTTTATTTATCAATCGGTATTGGGTTAAACCACATATCCTTAAAACCCGATATAAGTTTAATTGTTACTCGATTTATTGAAAAACAAAAACTAAGAATAATTTACTTAAAACTCCATTGACATTTATTGAACAGTTTTGAAGCTTTGACTTCAAAAATTGGGTTTGCAAAACTGTTATTTATTTAAATTAGGTGTTGTCGTGATGGGNGGGGGGGGGGGGGGGGGCTGGAGGGGGTTCATTCGCCGGAAAATTACATTATGCATATAAAGAAAATCCATTTTATTTCTTTATATATTGTGTTTTAAATCCACTTGATACATAACAAAATCATAACTTAGTTGTTAGGGGGTTCAAACATTTATGAGGTCACTGGTTCAATTTTTATTGGCAACAGTCTTTTCTAATTTTTAAACTTTTTCTTTCTTGTACTCCCTTAGCATACATCCCGCCTCTGCCACTGGTTGTTTCAAATGATTTGGAATATCCTTTGAAGTTTATATCTCAATTTTGAGGGAATTTGGAAAAGATTCAAGTTGATTTTGGTAGAAATTTAACATTTGAAACTCGCAGAAAAAGACATAAATAAATTGTATATATTTTGTATAATGAGTGCACAAATGATTTATAAAATATATTCAACTAACGAAATTGTATACAAGTTGTAAATAAGTTGCATTTAAAAAATAATCAAAATTAACGGAACAAATCCAAGAAAATCTAGAATATACTATTAAGTAAAATCTAATAAATAGATTAAAAAAATGTTATTATAAGATTTGAGCTCCATCATTACACCAAAGGGCTGCATGATTGGTGAATTTCAGTTTTCAAATTTGAGAAACAAAAGTATTGTGATCGTGATCTGTTTTTTAATTATAAGCAGCTTTGAAAAAACCGAACTGCACCTGCCTCGCAACCCGCATTTTTTTTTTCAAAAAATTAGCTTGCCCAATATAGACAAGCGGCCCCCACATAGGTTTAAATCTACCTCGCCTTGCACCTGCATCTCCCCATTTCCATCCCTAGCCACTTTTTGACATCAACATTCATGAGCATGATAAAACTCTGCAAATGCATGTGGTATAGGATAAATTAAAGGGTCCCTCTTGTGGGCATCCTAGGTTACCGGTTATAGCTTCTAAGCTTAGGCCAAAAAAGTTATTTTGTTGTTTTAGTTGAACAAATAAGAGACCGGGAAAAGGAGAATCTCCTAAAGGTAAAAGAAGATTCCTTGTAGATCATTTTTTATGATACCTATTGTGGCTCATGTTTGACATTCTAAAATTTGTGGGGAACATTGGTCTGATACTCGTTCTCACCAAGATCCGTTACACCAGGCAATTTGCTTGTCACTTTCAAATTCTTAGTCCAAGGCACCGGAATGAAATGGGAATTTTCTAACATTCTTATTAGGAAAAAATTCATGTAAAAGACCTAAGCTCTCGAGTAATTAGGGTTATTTACATATAACTTTACCAATTGGTCCCTCCGTTCACAAATCTTCTTATTAGTCTATATTAAAAAATGTACATTTTTATATTTAAAAATAAATTAAATTATGTTACAAGAATTTGAACATAGGAAGTGTAATAGTAAGTTCGTAAAATTACTATTGCCACATTAATGCGAATGGACTTCCCATTATTAATTCGAATGGNGACATTCTAAAATTTTTGGGGAACATTGGTCTGATACTCGTTCTCACCAAGATCCGTTACACCAGGCAATTTGCTTGTCACTTTCAAATTCTTAGTCCAAGGCACCTGAATGAAATGGGACTTTTTTAACATTCTTATTAGGACGAAATTCATGTAAAAGACCTAAGCTCTCGAGTAATTAGGGTTATTTACATATAACTTTACCAATTGGTCCCTCCGTTCACAAATCTTCTTATTAGTCTATATTAAAAAAATGTACATTTTTATATTTAAAAATAAATTAAATTATGTTACATGAATTTGAACATAGGAAGTGTAATAGTAAGTTCGTAAAATTACTATTGCCACATTAATTCGAATGGACTTCCCATTACTAAACTAGGTTATACCGGTTTGACATCCCGCCTCTGCCACTGGTTGTTTCAAATGATTTGAAATATCCTTTGAAGTTTATATCTCAATTTTGAGGGAATTTGGAAAAGATTCAAGTTGATTTTGGTTGAAATTTAACATTTGAAACTCGCAGAAAAAGACATAAATAAATTGTATATATTTTGTATAATGAGTGCACAAATGATTTATAAAATATATTCAACTAACTAAATTGTATACAAGTTGTAAATAAGTTGCATTTAAAAAATAATCAAAATTAACGGAACAAATCCAAAAAAATCTAGAATATACTATTAAGTAAACTCTAATAAATAGATTAAAAAAATATTATTATAAGATTTGAGCACCATCATTACACCAAAGGGCTGCATGATTGGTGAATTTCAGTTTTATAATTTGGGAAAGAAAAGTATTGTGATCGTGATCTGTTTTCTCAATTATAAGCAGCTTTGAAAAAATCGAACTGCACCTGCCTCGCAACCCGCATTTTTTTCTTTTCAAAAAATTAGCTTGCCCAATAGAGACAAGCGGCCCCCGCATAGGTTTAAATCTACCTCGCCTTGCACCCGCATCTCCCCATTTCCATCCCTAGCCACTTTTTGACATCAACATTCATGAGCATGATAAAACTCTCCAAATGCATGTGGTATAGGATAAATTAAAGGGTCCCTCTTGTGGGCATCCTAGGTTACCGGTTATAACTTCTAAGCTAAGGTCAAAAAAGTTATTTTGTTGTTTTAGTTGAACAAATAAGAGACCGGGAAAAGGAGAATCTCCTAAAGGTAAAAGAAGATTTCTTGTAGATCATTTTTTATGATACCTGTTGTGGCTCATGTTTGACATTCTAAAATTTTTGGGGAACATTGGTCTGATACTCGTTCTCACCAAGATCCGTTACACCAGGCAATTTGCTTGTCACTTTCAAATTCTTAGTCCAAGGCACCTGAATGAAATGGGATTTTTTTAACATTCTTATTCGGACAAAATTCATGTAAAAGACCTAAGCTCTCGAGTAATTAGGGTTATTTACATATAACTTTACCAATTGGTCCCTCCGTTCACAAATCTTCTTATTAGTCTATATTAAAAAAATGTACATTTTTATATTTAAAAATAAATTAAATTATGTTACATGAATTTGAGCATAGGAAGTGTAATAGTAAGTTCGTAAAATTACTATTGCCACATTAATTCGAATGGACTTCCCATTACTAAACTAGGTTATACCGGTTTAACATCCCGCCTCTGCCACTGGTTGTTTCAAATGATTTGGAATATCCTTTGAAGTTTATATCTCAATTTTGAGGGAATTTTGAAAAGATTCAAGTTGATTTTGGTTGAAATTAGTAAGTTCGTAAAATTACTATTGCCACATTAATTCGAATGGACTTCCCATTACTAAACTAGGTTATACCGGTTTAACATCCCGCCTCTGCCACTGGTTGTTTCAAATGATTTGGAATTTCCTTTGAAGTTTATATCTCAATTTTGAGGGAATTTGGAAAAGATTCAAGTTGATTTTGGTAGAAATTTAACATTTGAAACTCGCAGAAAAAGACATAAATAAATTGTATATATTTTGTATAATGAGTGCACAAATGATTTATAAAATATATTCAACTAACCAAGTTGTATACAAGTTGTAAATAAGTTGCATTTAAAAAATAATCAAAATTAACGGAACAAATCCAAGAAAATCTAGAATATACTATTAAGTAAAATCTAATAAATAGATTAAGAAAATATTATTATAAGATTTGAGCTCCATCATTACACCAAAGGGCTTCATGATTGGTGAATTTCAGTTTTCAAATTTGGGAAAGAAAAGTATTGTGATCGTGATCTATTTTCTCAATTATAAGCAGCTTTGAAAAAACCGAACTGCACCTGCCTCGCAACCCGCATTTTTTTATTTTCAAAAAATTAGCTTGCCCAATACAGACAAGCGGCCCCCGCATAAGTTTAAATCTACCTCGCCTTGCACCCGCATCTCCCCATTTCCATCCCTAGCCACTTTTTGACATCAACATTCATGAGCATGATAAAACTCTCCAAATGCATGTGGTATAGGATAAATTAAAGGGTCCCTCTTGTGGACATCCCAGGTTACCGGTCATAACTTCTAAGCTAAGGTCAAAAAAGTTATTTTGTAGTTTTGGTTGAACAAATAAGAGACCGGGAAAAGGAGAATCTCCTAAAGGTAAAAGAAGATTCCTTGTAGATTATTTTTTATGATACCTGTTGTGGCTCATGTTTGACATTCTAAAATTTGTGGGGAACATTGGTCTGATACTCGTTCTCACCAAGATCCGTTACACCAGGCAATTTGTTTGTCACTTTCAAATTCTTAGTCCAAGGCACCGGAATGAAATGGTATTTTTTTAACATTTTTATTAGGACAAAATTCATGTAAAAGACCTAAGCTCTCGAGTAATTAGGGTTATTTACATATAACTTTATCAATTGGTCCCTCCGTTCACAAATCTTCTTATTAGTCTATATTAAAAAATGTACATTTTTATATTTAAAAATAAATTAAATTATGTTACATGAATTTGAACATAGGAAGTGTAATAGTAAGTTCGTAAAATTACTATTGCCACATTAATTCGAATGGACTTCCCATTATTAATTCGAATGGACTCTCCAAATGCATGTGGTATAGGATAAATTAAAGGGTCCCTCTTGTGGGCATCCTAGGTTACCGGTTATAACTTCTAAGCTAAGGTCAAAAAAGTTATTTTGTTGTTTTAGTTGAACAAATAAGAGAACGGGAAAAGGAGAATCTCCTAAAGGTAAAAGAAGATTCCTTGTAGATTATTTTATGATACCTGTTGTGGCTCATGTTTGACAGTCTAAAATTTGTGGGGAACATTGGTCTGATACTCGTTCTCACCAAGATCCGTTACACCAGGCAATTTGCTTGTCATTTTCAAATTCTTAGTCCAAGGCACCTGAATGAAATGAGATTTTTTTAACATTCTTATTAGGATAAAATTCATGTAAAAGACCTAAGCTCTCGAGTAATTAGGGTTATTTACATATAACTTTACCAATTGGTCCCTCCGTTCACAAATCTTCTTATAAGTCCATATTAAAAAAAATGTACATTATTATATTTAAAAATACATTAAATTATGTTACATGAATTTGAACATAGGAAGTATAATAGTAAGTTCGTCAAATTACTATTGCCACATTAATTCGAATGGACTTCCCATTATTAAACTGGGTTATACTGGTACTACGTTAAGTCTAACTTTTGTCTAATTGCAAAAATGCAAAGGTATTGCAAGAAAATTCTTATAATGGTTAAAGAAGATTCCTCATAGCTCATATCATGATCCTAAAAGGTTAGGACATTGGTCCGCCACTCGTGCACAATAAAACTCATACCCTGCAATTTGCTTGACACTTCCATATTCTCCTAGGGGTACAAACATTCTTGCAAGGGAAAAATCCGTGAAGCATTTTTGTTCAATATCATAAAAGGTATATATATATTTTTTCATTCTGACAGAATATACAGAGACAAGGCATAAAAATCATACATTCGATATTTATTTCACACCATACAGAATAGTACGTACAGATAGACCAGGACTATGTAGAAATCCCTCATCACCAGGATAAGATCACAAATACTGAATTCATCATAAGAGGACC
The DNA here is from genome assembly GCA_005239525.1 of Nicotiana knightiana. Taxonomy (NCBI): domain Eukaryota; kingdom Viridiplantae; phylum Streptophyta; class Magnoliopsida; order Solanales; family Solanaceae; genus Nicotiana; species Nicotiana knightiana. The sequence goes on along the minus strand of ML372597.1, from coordinate 1,223 downwards.
TTAATAACGTTGATGATACGTCTGGAGCCATAGATCATTGGCGTTGTTTTCTTCTTAAAATTTACTGCTAGAGATACTATGAATAGGGTGGAACATGGGCAGAGGTAGCTAGGAGGGAAGGAGGGGGTCGAACCCCCTTCACTTGGTCAAAAACAATTTAATGTATATATAGTAGATGTTGTATACTTGAATCTCCTTAACTTCTTCATGTGTTTACTTTTTTATATTTTGAATCTCTTTGGTAAAAATTCTAACTTTGCCAATGGGGAAGAACATAAAGGTGATAGAGACCCAGTGAAAACTATAAATACAGATACCAGAAGATAATTCTCCTCTAGAAAATTGAAAATTTAGATTGACATACTGAATTTAAAATACATATTCAAGCTTCAAATTTATTTACAACTAGACTGTTACTACTAGTGAACTGATAGTAGGCTATAATCTCGTGTTTTAGTCACTTATTGCAGTCTAACTCACTGCACTATACTTCTGTTGAGCTTTAATTGGTAGTGTTTTGCACTTATTATGTGTTTTATGCCTGGTAGGAGTGACTCTTAGCTATGTAGATGTTATGGAGCTAATTCGAGTTATTTGGAGCTTTGAAGTCTAACTAAAAGCCCAAGGGATTAAGCCAGGATTGAGTTCGGGGGTCGAGGACCAAGTCTGGACGTCAAAATGCAAGAAAAATCAATACTCTGAGAAAATTATATTGTTGCGACGCGTGTTGCGACGCAGTAGTGCAATTCTGGCCTATTGTCAAAAGTAGGAGCTTGCTGAAGATCTCCACAAGTGTGTGGCTTGGCGCGTCGCTGCATGCGGCGCACCTGTACAATTTTTACAGAGTAAATGTCCTATTTCTGTTAGGACAGGGTAATATCATCTAGGCCCGACCCTACATGGTATTAATACATGGAAAAATGTTAATTTATGGACTTTTGACATATTTTAGACCTAAGGAGGCTAAGGAGGAGTTGGAAGAACACGAGCACAATGATTTCATCATTCATTCCTCACTCAAGACCCGAGTTTGAATTGTTTTACGTTTTCCTCTACTATTGATGAGTGGCTAGAATTCGTGATTTTAAGCATTATATCCCTTGCATTTTATGTGCTTTAATGATAAAAATACACATCGTATGTGCCTAATAGGGTTTATTTTATGTGTAGGTGAATTGGAAATGAAAACGGGGCTAAACGGATGCAAGTACGTCGAAGAATAC